>JAOPJG010000526.1:0-22034 GCA_027478255.1 Dispira simplex | reverse complement strand
GTGGCCGACACGCCGTCCTGACGAGGATAGGTGGCCAAGTGGGCTTTGGCCTGTGCAAAGTCAAGAGTAGTCATGGCGAAATACGACTTGGGAAGTATCAATCTACAAGAAAGACAAAAAGGATATTGAACGAATCGCCGAGTGAAGATTACTGAGACAAGGGCAAAGTCCAAACAGACAGGGATTTATTGGCTCAGGGGCGACTGGGAATGGGTTAGGTTCTTTTAACGAAAAAGTAACGTAACCAAACCAAAAAACCCTTGTCACCGCCCGCTTTCCTTCAACTTATTGTGGCTGCCGGGACTATCAGTGAAAAAATTTTGATGTTTGGATGGATTAAACGTGAAAAAAAAATAAAAAAATTAAACCGCAAATGGAATTACTTTACGCTTTCTCTCACAAGTACCACGTAATTCCAGGCCAATGGCTCTCCTGTTTTTTTCCCATCACAGTATCTGTTGTAAAGTAGGTTATCACGTGAGGAAGTGCTACCGTCAACGTCTAATTTTTTTTTGCTGTTTTTGAATCAACGTAAAAATGATTCAAGCTCCATATATAATTTTTCTTCTGTCCGTCAATTTACTAGTGCTCGAGTGCTCTGTAGTTCTAAATGACCACAGGGGACCCTTATCTCCGCCATTCTTTGTCTGTTTTCCTTTATTATCAATTCATGGACTATAGATATTCGTTTAAATAGTATGAAACCTAATGTAACTGGGATAGGGAAATCGACTTTAATGACGACTTTTTTTCTATTTACAAAGCCCGGCCCGATCCCACCTATTGTAATTCAAATATATCGAAATGAACGACAACATGAAGAAAATAGAAGTCCAGATTACGGCCGTGCAAATAATGCAGGCCCTACGAAAGCGCGACCCCAACTTTCCCGATACTTCGAAAACGACGACAACTTCCGTCCCTGACGCTGCTCCCACCGAGTCACACGATGGTATCTCACAATTTTCTCAGCCGTTAACTGCCCCCGAAAAGATTGTACTGGCTCGACAGGCTCTCACCAATCCGGCCGTGCGAATACCGCAAAAATCTATCGTGTTGCTCGAATGGGCTTTTAAAACTATGCAATCGCAGGCTCCCAACGTCATGTCTCGTAACCATGACGGCGTAATCAGGGCGATCATTGATCCCGATTATTGGGCATTCGTCACTAGTATTTTATATAGTTTGATATATGATCAACCTTTGAAGGTAGCCGTCGCTGAGGACGAGATTATTCCGGTATTGGAGGCTAATTTGGGTGAAGGTGATGAATTAGACCAGAGTCAACCACGCAACAGTATCACTCCCCGGCCGGCTAAAGAATACGCTCTGACGGTGTTTAGTTGGGCCATGCAGGAAATTATCAACCAGTTGAAAACTCCGGGCGAATCACCTGCCTGGTCAGGCTTAAATGATACCGTGCGTTGGATGCAAGCCTGTTGGACATGTTTGATGCGGACGGAACTCGCCACTAACCTTCGAGCAGCTGTGCGTCCTTTACAGAATTTGGTGGTGCATTGTTGTGAAACCATAGCCGTAATTACTTTGTCTACGCAACTCGTCCATCACGTCCAAGTTTGCCAGGGTCTGCTCCGTTTGGCTTCTACTGTGTTATCCCTCTCTCGGGAGGCCATCAAGGTTCACCCTAATCACCGCAAAATGTTCCTGTTGGTCGTGTCCAAGTTTTTCCAACCGTTTACCCGTGTGCTATTGGCAATGCGATCCGTTACACACTTGTTCGAAGATGCTCAGCCACTTTTGAGGTCTATTCAGTACAAGATCAAGGATATGTTACAAACGGCTTGTTTTAGCGATACACAGCTCCACAGTTACGGGTCCGTATTGGAACAGGCCAATATTCCCTATGGTAAATCGCTATCACTTGAGAATAGCGTTGACAGTGACGAGCCCCATTCACAGTATATGTTTAAATCACACGGTAATCGCGGCCAACCCTTGGCGAGTTACCAACGGGTTTTATTCGAAAAGTTGCAAGAGACCATAACTTCTGACGATCCAGAAACGGTCCTGCAAGGGTATGGGGTAATGCCCGTTCTTACCGAACTGTTTTTGCTCCAGTACCAGCGCTATTGTGACCGGTACCTTAAAAAACGGGGTGATGCATTTGACGCCAAGTCTAGCAAGACTAGTGAAGAGTGGGGGTTCTTATTCGTGGCGTTGATGTTTACGTTGGCTTATCCGTCTTTTCACCACTGGGTCCAGTCGTTTTTGTCCAAAGTAGACAGTTCTTCCCGATCGGTAGAGCAATCCCAACCTACTGCAGTTTCATCCCAAACGGTCATCGCTAGTTACCAGTGTTTGTGCGAACTCATGCAGTTAGTGACCAAACACCATGTACTAGCTGCTGGTTGGAGTGATTCCCATGAAAACCAGATCCAGTTTTTGGCCCCGCTTACCCAAACGTCACTAATGCTCATTCCCCCGCTTACCAATGCCCAACAATGGGGACCCGCTTTGGCCACTGCTTTGAAAATTATTGGGGGTTGGTGTCAGTTGGATGAAACTTTGGTAGGTCCGCAATTACCCACTGTACTACGTTGCGCTATGGTGGCCCAGGGGGAAGCTCAGACATCGGCGGTGGAGTTGTTTTGTGCGTTGATTGATAACTATAGTCGATCGCGTCGGTTGGATTACTTTTTCGAACAACTCGCCCAGGCCTTTTTATTACTGAACACCACCGTTATTACGGCGCCTTTACCAGTAATTCATAGCGCTTTGTTTGACGACCGTGTGTTACAATCTTTGATGCAAGCGTTAATACACCAGCTTCCCTTTGCCCAATCTCAACCCATCATACGTACATTTTGCCACATGTTGCAAACGGGATACTTTGGGGTGACACCCGAAGACGTGACTATTTCGTCAGGTAAGCGTTCGTCGGAACAGTCTGTCGGTAGCGACCAAACTAAACGTCGCAAAGTGTCTGCATCGGGAGCTGTTAATATCAGCACTGATGGCGATATAACCGGTCCACCAAGTGGTAATTCCGATGAGGGATTACTAGGTATCACCACCCTACTCTCTTACCTCATTCGAGCCGTATACCCTACTTCCCCCCAACAAACCCAAGCCTGGAACTCATTTCTGGCCACTCTCTACCCTACCGTGGTGGCTCCGTTACTTTCTCTGGGGGATTCACCCTTGCCGGTTGCATTGACGAATTTGGCTGCCTCGACCAAAGTGTTAGCCGGTCTGAGTTTACACGTGGTACTCTTGGAAACATCACTGGCGTACCGCGAACAAACTCTATCTTTGGAGTGGTTAGAAGCGATGTGGAACCAGAACCATGCGGTACTTGACAGTGATCCGCGGTGTCGAGTGACCATGACCAACGCGACTCTGCAATGGATATCCTACCGCGTATCTCGGTCCCAATATTATATGGAACACGATGCTTCATTACGTGGGGATGCAGTGATGAAAAAATATCTGAACAAGTGCTTGGCTTGGGTCGATTGGTCGACATTGACATCTTCACGATTGTCGCCGTCCACTACAAATAAGGATATCTCAACGGCATGGGACCGACGTTTGTACACAGTTACACCGACTAATGAGGCCGCTGCCCATTGGTACACCCTAGTACATGATTATTTAGACGTGGTGGGTAAATACGGACCCGTAGATGGGATGAATCGTATCTTACGGGGAATTTTCATCCACGCGAGTAGCATCCCCACTGACAATGCGTCGATGACGGGAGCGACGGACCGCTCTGAATGGACGTGTTACCAGACCAGTCTAAGGGTATTGCGGTCGGCTTGGTTTTATGAAATTCTTAGCGTTAAATCTCGGGTTATCCCAATTTTGACCGGTGTGTACTTTGAACAACTGCATCGGTTTTTACCGACTGAAAAGGGACCTTCGGGCGTCGGAGAAGTGATTAAGGAATTGGTCACAGTGATTGGCGATACCAATATGGCTCAAAAGACCCGTCAAACCCTGATGTCGGAAAAACTGGCCGAACTACAGCCATTGACCTTTTCAACCGTGGGATACTCCCCCGATGGGCCAACTGATCAGCAGAGACTAGATGTCATTCAACGGTGCAACTCTATATTGGAAATGCTGCTGATTTTACCGACGGCATTTATCAGTCGGTCTCAGGTGTCCACCATAACGGTATGTTGTCTAAGTTACGGTTGGCTCCTTCACCAACTTTTGACCTTGCCTTCCCCGTCCGTGGCTATGCAAACCACTGAGGCAGAATCCCTACACGCAGAGATATCCAGTCATAGCGTGTACGGTTACCAGGTTGTCACCGAAATTATCAACCGGTTACTCCCACGGTTTAAATTCGCAGTCATCTTTTTCGTCGTAGAACATGGTCACATTCAAAACTTTTTTAACTATCTGTTCAATCAACCCATGCTACATCGGGCGTCCGTGTTGGAACCGTTGGAAAACGAGCCGAGTGAACCTCTTCACTGTTTGGGTCACCAATTGGGTGACCTCCTGCACGCGTTGATCGGGCAATTACCAGAGGCTTCCGAGGCCAATACCACGGTGCTGCTGGAGTTTTTGAGAAAGATTTTGGACCAACTCCTGGACAGATTACGAGCCACATTTGAATTGTCACCGGAAACATCTTCTACGGGTCAGCCCACTACCACTTTGGGTGACTCTTTGGCAATGGTTTTGTTGGAACGATTACTTGCAGAATTGGTTAAATTGACTTCCACTGTGGATCACGGTTCCCAAGGGGCCACTATCATCCTATCTCCTGCTCTGACTAACTTTATAAAGTCGTTGCCGGAAGCGTTGGGGGGAGTACGTGAACATGTTCAGGCACAAGTGACTAAGTACCATGTCTTTACCCAAATCTATCCCCAGGGTGCATTTAGCGAAGAACCGTTGATGATGCTGAGTCGCACGGCCCAGCTATACCGTATGCTTCTTTTGTTAGCCCCTACCCCTTCTGCAGATTCCAAGGTAGTTCCGTGGAAGATGTTAATGCCACGTCTGTTCACATTATCGTCGTATGCCGTACAAGGTTATCATCAGCAACAGCAACAATGTAGCCTAGGTAAAGCCCCACTGTCATCTTCTTTGGCTTTATTGAGTTTTGTCCGGGTGACGCTGGATACCATCGTGGCCAATTTGGAATCGTTCACCAACGCCTGGGGTAAAACGGTGAAGAGTGACATTGCGAAGCCCTCGGTAGATTTAATCGCGCAACTGGTGCTGGCCCATATCGTGGCATATTTAACACTCATGGCAACCCATCCATCCGTGGATGCTACGATGATCCAAACTGCCTCGTTGGATTTGGTACCGTCATTATTGGCAGTGGTCCGCTTGGAGGATCAACGGGCTATGTTGGACACATTACTAGGCCACTTGGCTGTCCAACCGCCCAACGCAGGTCGAATGGCCCTTGCCAAAGGGGATAGGCATCGGTTGGCCCTGCTCCACGCTCTAGGCGCTATAACTCATCAGACTCAGGGAGGGTCTAAACTGCAAGCCCTGGTAAAGAGCCGAACCTCTTCGTTACTGATGGCAATGGGTGACACACTACGCACCACTCGGTTTGTACCCACTATGTTACAATGTCTGGTGATTATTCGTTCCTTGACTTCCAACCAGGGTGTAGTGTTACAACCCGATTCCGCCATGGTGCTGGTGAGCACATTAATAACCTTATCCAATTATGACACCGTTACCTTGGAAAACTCATCTAGTCCTACTTCCCAGGCCGCTCGTAAGGAATTGCAAGACCTGTTCCACCAGCTCTACTTTATTCTCTACGACTTGTTCCGACGTCACACCCAGTCCATTACGTTATTACTGCCGACTTTAATCACTTGCATAGGTCACCTGTTTAACCTGTTCACCAGTCCCAACGGACTAGACCAGCTAGTTTTGGACATGGCACCGCACTCCACTCTGACTTCCACCTTTTCGGAAACCGACGACATCCAGTCGAAACTTACCCGCTTCCGTCCCAACCTCTTCCCGGACGGTCAACCTTTATTCGCCTTTTTCCTAGCTTTCCGCCCCTTACCCGTGGACTGTGCCAAACTCTTCTCGCGGTTACTAACCGTTATTGCCTCACCTTTGGAAAACCGTACATCGGCCAAATTCAAACCCATTAAGTTGACGGTGGACCCACTTGGCAATGCCCAGGAACCATCATCGCTCACCCTAGGAGGAACGCTAGATCGATTACAATTACGAGGTACTCTCACTTCCCAGTTTGCCGGCATCTTCCGCAAGTACGTACCTACGCTCTTGGCGCATTATTTCCAAGTGCAGGTGTCTTCCTCTCCTATTTCAGATAGTCAGTGTCGGGCGGAGTTACGTCCTGGTTTGATGGCCTTGGTTAATTTGCTGGAAGAACGCGATCGAAATAATCTCTTGGCTTCGTTGAACACCGCTGGAAGAGCATTGTTTAAGGATTTGTATGGGGAATACAACACTTCGTTCCGGTACAAGGGTCATGTGTAAAGTGGCTTCAGGACTGTCAGAAACCAAATGCGCGCACGTACTTTCTGGTTCTTCAATTGGTTTACTTTTATTTTCATTTTCGCTTACTATTCGATCTACATGAATTATTTTTTATTCCATATCACTTACAGATTTTATTTTTGGTTTATAAAGTAATGAAGAAGCAATGCCAGAATCTTGTCTCTTGACATCGAACCTTTTACACTTCGCTGGCAGTTACATTTACTTATATATAAAGGCAGGCTGGAACAAAGGAATTTCCACCAGCTTTAAAAAGATGCAAAAGGAAAGGTGCACATGGTAGAAAGTGTACCACCTATCGCTGGTTTAGCGGAAGGGGTTGTCCAAATCCACATACAAACTGGGCATACCACGAACAGTGCGCACCCCGATGGTCACGGGCACCGTCGAAAATAGTGATATTTCTTGGGTAAACTTGGGATTTAGCCTGCGAGACCTGATAAACTCTTGAGCACTCGGGTCCGCCAGGGTTTTATTAATACCCGAAGTTGTTTCTGAACGACTACATTTATCGCTAGGTTCGTCCGATAATTCCTGACCTCTGACCGGTTGGTCCATCCCACTCAGATTCAAGTTTTGGATACTATCGACTAGGTCTTGGCAAGCCGAATCGGCATCATTTTCACCCTTAGCGTTTGATCCGGACCCGTTGGCGGTGGATTTGGAATTGCCCAAGGATGCCAAAGACCAATCAATAAAACATCGATGATGCCCCTTTTGGTGCGCGTGTTTAGTATCGGCCTGCTTCTCCCAAAAGATCTGTTCCTCCAGGCCATACTCCCATACTAATACTTCTGCAGAGGCCTGGCCCACCTGCACCACATGCGCCTGACAACGAATGGGTTCACCATTTTGCTCACGTATTAGGCGTTGTATATGCTGGATCAGGTATACCTTGGAGCTTTTATCCTGGGCCATACGTGCACCGTATTTTCTGTCGTTGCAGTGCAATGCGATATTGTGGATTGTTGTGCTGTTCCACGGCAAGGGTTGCTCGGGCGTGCTGAGCAAATGGTCCAGCATACGATGGACCATCACATCAGCATAGCGACGAATAGGGGAAGTGAAATGGGTGTACAAGGGTACATTTAGGGCGTAGTGACTAAATTGGTCAGCTGCTTGCTGATCCGTGCAAAAATAGAGAGCCCGGCACATAGGTCGCACCGCCAAGTATTGCAGTAACATCCGGTGAACGGGGTTTTCAACAGCGGTCAAAGATCGATGTAGAGCGCCAGCAGAGGAGATATCCATGTGGTAACCCAACGCTTGGACAAGTTCATGGAAGCGTTTTAAAGAACGGGTAATAGGTTTCGGGTGACACCGCAAGAGGGACAGGTCGGGTAAACCATTCATTAATTTTTCGGCCACGGACATGTTGGCCAGCAGCATAAATTCTTCGATCAGTCGGTTACTGTCTTTGATGTCGTAGTGTTTGCACCCAATGGGCTGACCTCCTGAGTCGAGATCGAAATGTAACTTGATCGAGTTGATTGAGAGGGCTCCGCCAGCGAAACGACGGTCCCGTAGCTGAATGGAAATTTTGAACAACGACCGGATGGTTTCCTCCACCGTGCTCCGACTGTGGCGCATAATGAGTGAGGTTGAAGGTAAAGATTGCCCTTCAACAACCGTTTGTGCTTGTTCGTACGCCAGCTGACAACATGAATTAATCATGGTGCGTCCGAACCACACATTGACCACCCGGGCCTCGGGGGTCATTTCCCACATCACCGAAAAGGTAAGGCGGTCCACTCCTGGGTTAAGACTGCATAGTTCTTCACACAGTACTCTGGGCAGCATAGGAATAGCTGTCTGGACCAAGTAAACGGTGGTAGCACGCGCCTGGGCTTCCTTATCCAGTGCCGTATTCGGGCGGACAAAGTGGGATACATCGGCGATATGTACTCCTACTTCAAAGTTACCGTTGGGAAGGGCCCGACAGGACACCGCGTCATCCAAATCCTTGGCGGTGGCTGGGTCAATTGTAAAAATACACTGGCCCCGGAGATCCCGTCGACGGGCTAGTTCCTCCGCGGGAATAGACCAGGGAAGCTGGGGCAAGCACTGTTCGACACTATGAGAAAAGGGGGTATGTGACACGTTGTTGTCCACCAGTAACCCCTCCACTTCTACGTCAAGTACTCCTCGTTGACCAAGTCGCTTTTCAATTACACCCACGGGATGATATCCGTTAATAGTCCACTTGGTAATTCGTACCTGGAACAGAGTATCACGTTGAATATCCTCTGCCAGGTTTGGAAAACGGTCTGCATTGTGGATTGTTACCAACGGCATACGAAGGTCGTCTGGAACGAGCTGGACACACTTGATCGGTGGTGGTACCGTTAACTGACCTGATGCATCCTTCTTTTGGGCTATATTCTGCTTCCCCGTGGATCGGAGTACCCCACAGATGTAGCGGGGTTTACCGTCGGATAGTACATGTACCACTTCGCCACACAGTTTTTCGGACGCTGTAGTTTGATTGATTGTAGATGAAGTGGAATTTGACGTACCCGTTTCAACTTTGTCGTCGTCATCGTTGGGCTTGTTCTCAGGAGCCACTTGGTGATTGTTAGAGTCGACCAGAGTCTGTTCCGACGTTGGACCTGCATCGGATTTCACGACCCGACCACTTCGACGACGATGCCGCCTGGATTTCTTTTCTGCCATAACGGTAGCAGTATCTAAAAGGGCCACTATTACCTTGTCACCATGAAAGGCACGATTACGTGCATGTCTTCCATATAAAAACACGTCCTGGGTAAGTCCCTCGCACGTCGCATAGGCCTCGGTGGTGTTGTTTTTATTTATACGCACTACCCCTCGGTACAGCGTGCCCTGTTTCAAACCACGCTGGACTTGTTTGGAACTAAGATACTCTTTACAACCGAATCGACTCTTGGGTTGGGGTTTGTCGTGCGTTGCCTGGCGGCTTGGGGGTTGGCTGCTAGGTTTTGGTACATCTGAGGGCTTCGCGTTATTATGTTTACGTTTCGACTCCGTAATCGGTGTACCACGGGTTTGGGCTTGCTTTTCAGTAGGGATTAGACAGGCCTCACGGCTACCCTTCACGTGGCTAGGCTTTGGTTCATTCTTTGGAAGATGTTCTGGATGTGCTGAAGTGGCAACGGCAGGTGTCGAGACAGAGTTCTTCGTCGATACAATGGCTTTCTGGGGCGGCGGCCCAGTCGAGGTATTGGGAGTTACCTGCGCAGTGTGTTTAGCAGCGGCTCTGGCTTTCTTTCCGGTGGCCTTGGTGAATTTGGCTTTAGCTTGCTTAGGAAGTTTAGTCGGACTATTGGGAGTGGCCCGACTCGACCAGTTTTTAGACGACGTAGGTCGAACTTTTCGGCCTGAGGGAATTGAAGTTACCTTCGGAGTGCCCGATGGACCATGGAAGGTTCCAATTCGCTGGGAAATCATCGCCCCCTCTGCTATGATCTCTACAACCCGATCAGACTCAGTGTATTGACCAGGCACTTGACTGTACTCTCCAAGTTTACTAGCATGTCGTAGATGCGGATGGACCGACCGGCGGGGTGGTTTCGGAGGGGGAAGCGGTGATGCGGAAAAACTCACCTGGGCAGCACCAGTGTGGTGGGGATGCTTACAGGGTTGTACCCTGGGCTGTTGCTGTGTGGTTGCCCGGCGGTTGGTATCACGTCTTGGGTCGGTATTGGTCGCCAAACGGTAAAAATCAACGACAGGAATGTGGTGCTGTTTTCCTTGCGAGACAACAGGGTTGGAATGCTTTAGGGCCTCATTGGCCACAGAATTGTTTGGATGAGTACTCATACTAAAATTCGTAGAATTTCACTTTTAAATACAAAGACTTACAAAATACAGTAATAGTAAAAAACAGAGGGTATTGACGAAAGGAGAACAGCGGTAACTGAAGTGAATGATATCTGACATACACACAAGGGTATAGGCTTCCTTGTTATAGACCGAATATGCTTATGGCACACATGGTGTGAAATGGTCTGATACGCCAGCAGCGAATCAGTCTACCAATGGGATGATGGATTCAATCAAACCTGGTGACGGTTCTATAGTGGTACCAAATCCAAGCGCTGCATCAGTCACACCTTGGATTATTGTATAAATTTTTACCCAAATCCAGGAGTACCATTCAATGAAGAAGTGGGATTCGATTCCAATATCGCCTGCAGTACAAGCAAAATATTGCTGTGAAATATAGCCGTCTTCTGGTAATCCAAGTCCTGTCCAACAATACCATACAATGCAATGACGGTATTTGAGAAATACGGATATGGTGTGACATCTATGCGGACTGACTCACCAACACGGTAGGATTCAGGAACGGTCACAAATGTAGGTGGAGGACAGGGATAAAACCACCACTTTGTTTGGCCATAGGGTTAGGCTATAATCATTTGGTACATGACTACTCAGCTGTTCCAAATCACCCATTTTCTGCCGAACTTATGCACAAGATGCTTTACCATGAAAACAGAGAGTGGGGAAACTCACCCAACCCATTCCCCTTTAGTCCCTACAACAGTGGAAAGATGGCCCCGTTGACAGCTGACTGCCTTGTGCTGAGCCTATAGTTCATATGGGTGTTTTTTTTCGACTATATAGAGATTTGGTGCAAAAATTGTACCAACTAAGATATAACCAATAGGATTTTGTGAGAGACCCATTCAACTTCGGCGGATTTATCCCTATATAGTCGAAAAAAAATCACCCATATGGTACCGGAGGATTACATGGTGATTTAGGCCAACCAGCGCAGACAAGACTGGCCTAGGCGACCCATTAAGACCTACAGGACTGATACAGGCTGACATGTGACGGCCATCCAAAACACACCACAGCCCAGCGACCCTGTTGTCGATTGATACATATCTTTCCCGCAGCACACGAAGACAACCATCGCTTTACGAACGGCTCCTTAAGAAACTCACCCAACAAAGTGGTCTTTACTTTCCTTCTCTTTATTAAACAGTTTGGTTAAACCTTTTATTATCTAGTCACACCTTCGGAACCCCAGTCACACGTTCCCACCCCACTTGATATTTACTCTCTCTCTCTCCCTCGCCTCCTTCCAACCTTGTAATTACTTTGCAACTCTCCTCCACATGGCTTACCTACTTCGTCACACTTTGACTAGCGCCGGACGCTGTCGTTTGCCCACTGTTGGGGGTTCCGCTCATGCGGTGCGTGCCTTTTCCCAGTCTACCGTGGCTCGGGTGGACTTTACCCTTAACGAAGAGCAAAAGTCCATTCAGGACCTCGCCCACAAGTTCGCCGTGGAGGAAATTAGCCCCAAAGCCGCCTACCACGACCAAACGGGCGAGTACCCAGTAGAACTTATTAAAAAAGGGTGGGAATTAGGACTGGTCAATACCCACATTCCCCAGGAATACGGTGGTCTTGGGTTAGGCACTATGGAAAGTGCATTGATTAGCGAAGCCCTGTCGTATGGTTGTTCGGGAATTCAAACGGCTATGGAAGCTAACAATTTGGCCGAGGCCCCGGTGGTGCTTGCCGGCAACGAAGCCCAAAAGAAAAAGTATTTGGGTCGTATGACTGAAGCACCCTTGATGGCCGCCTATTGTGTTACAGAACCGGGAGCGGGTTCCGATGTGGCTGGTATTCAAACACGGGCCGAGAAAAAGGGCGACCGCTGGATTGTAAACGGCCAAAAGATGTGGATTACCAACGGCGGCAAGGCCAATTGGTACTTTTTGCTGGCCAAAACTGACCCCAACGCCAACGCCGGTAATGCCTTTACCGGGTTCATCGTCGATGCGGACACCCCCGGAATTAGTGTGGGTCGTAAAGAGATAAATATGGGGCAGCGAGCCAGTGATACTCGAGGCATTACCTTTGAGGATGTCGAAGTACCCGTGGAAAACGTTTTGGGTGAACCCGGCAAAGGGTTTAGAATCGCCATGGGTGCTTTTGACTTGACCCGTCCCTTGGTGGCCGCGGCGGCCGTCGGTTTAGCGCAGCGGGCTATGGACGAGGCCACCAAGTACGCCCTGGAACGCAAGACTATGGGTAAACCCATTTTTAATCACCAGGCCGTCGGGTTCATGCTGGCCGATATGGCCATTGGTATCGAATCCGCCCGTATGATGGTGTGGAAAGCCGCGTGGATGCGTGACCAGGGAATGCGTAACACATACTATGCCAGTATTGCCAAAGCCCTGGCGTCGGAAGTGGCCAACAAATCGGCGTCGGACGCGGTGCAGATTTTCGGTGGTAACGGATTCAATACAGAATACCCCGTCGAGAAATTAATGCGCGACGCGAAGATTTTCCAGATTTACGAGGGTACCAGTCAGATCCAACGTCTGGTCATCAGTCGTTTTGTGGCTGACCAATTTAAATGATCCCTGTCAACCCCCCCCCCATAACTTTATAAATTTGGTAGAAACCGGCCAGGTTTTCTTCTGAACGATGTATAAAGTGTGACTACCCACCCAGACACCCATGTTACCCATACACTTGCTTAATTTGGTGCTCGGCCTACTTTCTTTCTTTTTATATTTGGTCTACATTGATATTTCATTAAATATATAACAGCTGCCAGCATAGGCTTAATCAAAAGAACTCGCCAAAATACTAGAGGATGTGGCGGAATTTCTGCGAATGCTATACCCTGAAAAATGACACAATACTTGACGACTTTTATTACGCCATAGGTGGTCCATTTGAATGAAACAATACTGCCTACGCTTTAGGATTGCTTTTTAAACAGATCTTTCTGCATCTCTTTACGTTTTTCCAGCACTCGCCGTTTTAAAAAGTATTCGTTCTTAACAAGTCACAACACGTATGTAGAAAAAAATAAGGGTAAATTGTAGTGAGTTAGAAAAGAATACAGAACAAATAGTTATTGATATCAACATGGTGGAAACAAGCATACTTTAAACCATATGTATTTCACAATAATTCTCATTATGAACTGGTTCACTTACCCAAGCCGCCGGACACAGTTTTTCGTAGGCCTCGTAAAGGCTTTGACAAGTAAGAGGTATCGACATTAGGTTGGAATCCTTAGGTTGGTGGACGTCCAAACAGGCAAAAAGTGTGTCGCGTGCCTGCCAGCATACTCTACGCTCAGCCCGATCTAAGGCCTTGGGAAATGCGTTTGGAGAATCAGCCATCTTTAAGAGTATATTGTGTGCTATTGGCTAACGAATTCGACAGCGGTAGGGCATGCGAGGTTTACACGCTGCAAGGTCAACCTGAACAAACAATCTATTCAGTAGCGGAAACGAACAAATAAAAATGAAAAAAGCAGGTGGTTTTGTGTACGTGATAACCACTGGGGACCTTGAGATTCGTTTATTGGACCAACTGGCAAATGTTAGTTCTAGTGGAGCACTGGGCGACTACCCGGGGCTATTATCCAAATGGGTAGTTTTTTTTCGACTATACTGAGAAAAATCCGCCAGCATTGAGTAGGTCTCTCACTAATCCCTATTGGCTATATTTTAGTTGGTACATTTTTGCTCCAAATCTCTATATAGGCCGAAAAAAAATCACCCAAATGTTCGTTGACCCAAAAAATATCCGTGGATAAGCGAGTGAGTGGGTGGAAAATACCGATACACGTGACAAACATCGAGTACCACGAATGGAAAAGTCAGTGGAGACTCTTCAAGACTGGTCACTGTGAGTGTTGGACCTCGTGCTGTACCATTGTTGCCGAGAATACCGAAACTATAATAAAGCGAGGGTTACCACAGTTGCTTCATGAAGTAATACCGTGGTTTCTGTTCAATTTATTTTATATATTATTTATCTGTGTTGTTTTAGAGGAATATATCCTTGAGAATAGAGCGAAGAAAGCGTTGTGCTCATTAATTTCTTAGTACCTATCCAAGTCAGTGGTATTCTCACCTTTTTTATCTGGGCAACCTTTTATTAGGCCGAAGACACACTATTGACTTTTGCTAGGTCGACTTTTTCTACCTCTCCGACCTTTACTGGTTACCCTGTATCCCATACCCGCTCTTGCGAGTACCTCTCCGTATAGGTATAATTCCATTCACACACCAGCCAATTTAGCACGCTTTCTTCTCACACGCACTTGTAGTCAACCCCTTACTATGGCTGCGACTATCCAACACTGTACCTACTGCTTCGACGTGTTGCTTAACCGTCTCCAACAGCTGCCGATAGACGAGCCAGCGTTACCCGATGTCGAATACCCACTTTTCGTGACCTGGAATTTAGTGGGTCGCACGGGTGAACTCCGGCTTCGAGGTTGTATTGGCACCTTTTCCCCGCAGCCCCTCCGGGAAGGTTTGAAAGAATTCGCATTGACCAGTGCCCTTAAGGACCGTCGGTTTAGTCCCATTACCAACAAGGAAGTACACCGTTTGTCCTGTAGTGTGTCGCTCCTGACCCATTTCGAACCCGCTAAACACCTTACCGACTGGGAAGTGGGTGTACACGGCATTTGGATCGAGTTTCAGGATGGCTACGGACACCGTCGGACCGCTACGTACTTGCCTGAAGTGGCTGCTGAACAAGGGTGGTCTAAATTGGAAACCATCGACTCGCTGTTACGCAAAGGTGGTTTTCAGGGGCGCATTACGGATGCCGTTAGACATAGCGTCCAAGTGACCCGCTACCAGAGCGAGAAAACCTCCATGACTTACAAGGAATACCTTGACTACAAGAACACAGCCCCTATTGGCCAACCGGCCTAGATTATTCATTACTCTCCTTGGGAAAGTAGGTGTGCTTTTCCGGTAAACCGCTGGTGGTCTTGGTTTACCAATATTGTGGGCATTCTCCATACTTTTCCAGTGTTTTGGTTAAGACTTTGTTGTCAATAGCGACCCCGTGATAAGCTATCTTTGCATGCTATTTTAGTTGCCCCTTCGGGTATGCAGACTGAGGTAAAAAAAGCCTCGAATATGTGTATTTCATGGTTTAGAACATTTCATCAATTATATTCCGGGCGAATGTTGGTTTTGTTGAAGGTTTAACTAGATACACAGCAATTTATGCCATAGGTTATGCATGTGTATTTTATCCGAATAAATTGTAATACTAAAAAGCAAGATGACCATAATAAGTGTGGAATTCAAGGCAGAGATGTACAGCCAATAGGTGCTGATTTAAAAATAAAACCGATCTTTTAAAGCGGTCGGGTTTAGTTTACCAGCCTCGGACATGTTAAGCAAGTATAGGTGTTTACCCTTGTTGCGTGAAAAGTCGAACCGGGGAATATGTGTACTACGGCGGAATTCACGCAACTGTGCCAGTTGTTCCACAGTCACAGACTTGTCTTCGCCGTATAGACCACTATTACCCTTGGGTAAAACAGCCACTTGGATACCTTGGATTTCCCGGGTGGATTGGTCATTCTTCTTGTTAGTTTGCAGTGACCGGGCAGTGTCGAGCAATCCTGTACCAGCACTGCTGTCATTATTACCGTCGCTCTCTTCAGTATTGGTCATATCGTAATCCTCTAAATTTTCTTGGGTGAAGATTCCGGAGAATTTAACATGGGTATTTGCACTTTGTGACACGCCTTGCTCGGCCGCTTCCGCTTGTTCCAGCAGGTCTAAAGGTAACGCTGAGATAGTGTCCGTTAGTTTCATAGCCGTATCTTCTGCTTTTTCGGCTACATACTCGATTTTCTTTTTCCGTTTTTCAAGACTGGCTTCGGCCTTTTGACGCTGTTTTTCCGCCCGCCGTAACTTTTTCTCTCGTAGCTTTTTTTGTTCTTCTTTTAAGTGAATCTCCTTGCGTTTCTCGGCCATTTGTACCATGCTCTGTGCAGCGCCCATGGACACGGCCTCGGGTGCTTCGTCATCGTCCGAACCACTGTCGTCAGTCATAGCACCGGTGTCGTTTTCGGGTACGGCGGAAAAGTTGTCCAATTCGTTCGACGAGGGTGAGGAACGTTCGTCCCGATCAGACATGGCGTGTTCGTGAGCTAACATTGTGCGTAGGTCTATGAGAGTAAATGCTTTGTAAGTATAAAAAATAAAAGTGTAATGCTGAGAATATCTAAAATAGCCAGTTGCCTCCAACGTGTGAATGCGTGAAAAAAAATACAGCGTACTAGTTGATTTCTGTGATGCTCATAGTACGCTATTAATGGAGAAAAAATAGTACTGGGTGGTTGATCGCAAAAAAAAGTAGTGTCCACGTGATCCAAGGTGAGAAATAACATACGGACCAATTTTACTAACGGACCCACCTGGGCATCGCTGTATTAAGGCCCTAATGGTCAACAGCTACATCCAACACCTAATGGAAAAGGAATAGCCTATATCAATCTGACGGTGTAGCACCAAAAATCTCCCCTTCCCCCAAAAAACGGCTTATAAAATAAATTACGACATATAAAAAACATACCCACACCCTTTTACGATTTCACTACGGTAGAGTTGGCATCATTTTTCGCAGCGATTTCTGCAAACAGAGGTGCCTGTTCTAGTAACTGGGTGAGAAACACCTTGAGCTGCTTCAAAAGCATGGGCATGCGTACCCCGGTTATTTCACTGAAACGAGTAATTACCACGGCCAATGGACGAGGTAAGGTAACATTACTACCAGATCTGATGGTTGCTAGGGTGGGATATAATACGAAACGACCCGAGGGAAAATACCCTGCCGATCCGTTCTTGGCCCACGCTGAACCGGGGGAAAAGGCGTTGGGATGGTCTGACTTGTAGGAAACTTGCCAGGCTTCGGGCTCCAGCTCATTGCTAATTGGTGGTCGACTGTAAGTGGTTTGACTGGCCGCATAACGTTCATATTCACGGTAGGCCTTGTCCAACTCGGTTTCCACCGGTGGGGAAGAGGAAGAGGAGGCGGAAGTGAATGATTCCGTACCTAGATTCCCCAAACTTGGATGTGTTTCGTGAGGCACGGTGGGCAAACCATGTAATTGACTCGTACTAGTTTTCCCTGATGCGGTGTCATTATGAGCCTTGTACAGATACTGGAAAGTGGTGGCCCGGTAGTGACTATTACTATTGGAGTTTATATAGGAAAATAAACTAAATGATGCTCGTACGAAATCGTCCATGTGTTGTTCACAAAACTCTTGGGCCTCGGCTATTTCCATCGGCAGGGTTTGATCCCCGTAACCCGTCGACCAGGCAAACTGATTAATAAACTGTTGGTAGGATGGTAACAATCGGGCATAGTCAGGGTGCTCAGGATCCAGTCGGGGGGTGCCGTCCAGTCCGTAGTGCATCATAATTAGGGTCACTAATACTACTGCTACGGTGCATTCAGGTAAACTGGAAGCCGGGTGTTCCAGGGCTGTGTTCAACCTGACGGCGTCCATCAGCGATAGAGCTTCCATGTGGAACACCACCGGTAGACTGAGTTCTTGTATGAATCGTTCAACGAACAAAGACCGGTTGCATTCGGGAAACTCTGTTTGGTAATTGAGTTGTAGCAGCATGGCCACTCGGAACACCTGACGTTCCATGCTGGATTGCGTTCTCGGACTGATCTCTAAAGATAGAAGACTTGAGTAGCTCGCTAGGGCCTGTCGTCCGAGTTTCGGAGGTAGCAAAGTTTGCATACGACCTATCGGAAACCGGTCGGTGATAATCCAACGGTAAATATCGTGAAGGAACACAGGTAACCGAAGCCACTGACAACTTAGGTACATGATAGCCGGTACGATCTTAATGGTGAATATCGGCAGCCTGCCCGAGTCATCTTTTGAAATAGCGAACCACTTGGTGGAGTGTTTGTCGTCGGACTTCCAGGTTACCGGGATATTCCCTCGGGTTTTCGGGAAGATCTTATCCGATTCCAATAAGACCTTTGGTCTTATGCGTGGTTTTTTAGATGTATTGGGCTTACTACCCGTTTGCGTACTTTCCTCGTCGTTACCACTTGACCATTCCGAATCTTCCGCCCCATCACCAGATCCCGGTTCAGACATATCTTCAGTGGCCAAACCTTCTTCTATGCTGGCAGTATCCAAAAACGCTAGTTGGCGATCCAGATCACTCATGTCACTTTCTGTATTGCCTAACACGTGTTCCAAGTCGCCCAGAGCAAAATGAGATGAGGATCTGTAACTAGCATTGATACGGGCATTCGAAGCGGCGGCAATGTCCGTTTCTTCGTTTTCCGTCTCCGCTCCCGTTTCGTAATCACTCGGGTTGGTCAACCCGTGCAATAACTCGTCGTATTGGTCCACTCGCACGTTCCACTCTTCCCAATCGCGTCCAAATGGTTCAAACGACACGTTGTATTCCAAACCAACCAGATTGCAATACAGTAACCAGATTTCTCGGGCTACCGAGACCAGTGTTTCGGGTAAGCCGAGATCGTCGACCAACACCTGCAATCCTTCCTGAAGCATGAATTGGATGCACTTGGCCATGCTAAACATGGAGCTTTTGCCTTTGAGGCTAGTGATTTGCTTTTTCCGAAACCTACCCTGTTTGACGGCTTTTCGCTTTTGTAATGTAAAGGATACGCCATCTCCCACATCGTGCACTTCGTTGAGAAAGTCCTAACCACGTCCATCAGATATTAAAAAATAACACGGGTAATACAACACACCGCTCCTCCCTCCGTGGGCACCATAGTAATATCAGATTAGTTTACAAGATAATGTAATAGCAACGATATTAAAAAAAGCACTGGACTAGAGTAACAGGCTACGACTAACCTCTACAGCTTTCTACTCGGACGTTAGCGCACTTGGCCATCTCCTACAAGACCGTCCAGGGTGGCTATATTCGTATTCATCGTAATTGGGTTATACTTACCATGGACTGATGCCCTTCTCGACAGACTAAGTGACCTTCAACATTGCGAAAGTAATCCTGGGACCCACACACATGACAGGGATTTCCTTTGATTCGGGCCTTGGTGCGGTTTTTTTTACGTTTGGGTGGCATGTTGTCCAAAGGGATGTACGGATATTTTACAACAGACTTAGTAGAAATGTATTAATATCCAAAATGTAAAAAAATGTGGGTTACATTTTACTTGTCCATTCACGGCGTTGATTTGTGCAGTATTTTTTCACTTACGAAGAGCCAGTTGCAAGTGGTAAGCGCAAAACTCATCACTGGGGCGTCATGTGACTTGTAGTTCACATTCTTTGCTTGAACTGCGCAACTATAAGCTGACTGATTTTTTTTCGACCATATGGGTAGCTTTTTTCCGACTATATAGGGATAAATCCGCCGAAGTTGAAGGGATCTCTCACAAAATCCTATTGGTTATGTCATTGTTGGTACATTTTTAGCTCCGAATCTCTATATAGTCAAAAAAATTCACCCAGCTATCTTTCGTTACGATTACCATTATCTAACAGCTGGCTAAGGAAAACACGCTTAATACTCTTCTTTAGCTAAAACTGATGACACGAAGGTCAACTCTTCCTGCTACCTATGAAATCATGTTAAGCTGACGACTGGGAATTGGCGAGAAAAAAAAGCACCCGAAGCTATACATTTTCATTTCATTAAGTTTCTCCTTGCTAGTAGCCTATGTTGCCCACAGCTTATTACAGTTTGCCACTAGACGACCTTTGCTGAAGTCCCTTCATCCTGGTAGGGGAAACACTTTAAATGAGACGAGTAGATACGGGTATTTTTTTCATTTATATAAGGGTTTGGAGGAGAGATATACCAATTATGTGTGTGGACAATTTATTTTATACTTGACTGACGACACACCACCGTGGAGGTACCATTTCCATAGTTACAATAAAACAATAAAGAAACATTACGTCTTGTACGGCCAAAGTATCACATGACAATGAATACTCCGAGGCCTAGTCGTGCAGGCAGGCCGCCCCACCCGAGGGTGTTGCACAATTATACGAAATAAGGGCAGGAATCAGAAAGAACGGGAAGCAGACTAGACGCAGTGAAGTTTTATGGATATTGCTGGGCGATGGAGGTCTGAGATGGTGAGTGTCACGGGGAGAAGACCTGTAGAGGGATCTGGCAGGTATGGTTGGAGAGCACTGTTGAGTGTTGAGTGTTGAGGAGTATGACTATTTTGGGGGTTGAATGGGCAGCATCTTCAGAGTGGAATTGTAGCTCCGTATTAACCTGATTGTGGACCACAGGTTATTCTGGTAGGCTGAGTTGTTCCGGGCCATCCAGAGGTTGTAGAGGAGGGTGGATGCCGCAAGGGCCCAGGCTCGGCAGAAAGGGTTTACCACTGGGTCGTCGAAATCCTGGATGTAGGGTCATTCTAAGAGTGGGAGGGCTATCCATAGGTGGGGGTCCAGATTGGGGGGTTGTATGCATGGGGGAAGGTCACCTCTGGGGATACGAGTATGGGGTGTTTGGTGGCAACGTAGTCTAGAATGCCGGATGCCAGGGGCGACCACTTCCATAGGAACATGCTGCGGAAGGTGGTCCAAAGTGGGCATGTGCCAGCGAAGTGTGTGGTAGTCTCCAGGGAGCCACAAGAGCAGGTGGTGACATTTCGTGGGCGGTAGGGGATGCGGTTTAGGGCAAGGCGCCACAGAAGGGTACGGTGCTGCGATGGGATTGGGAGACGGTCAATCCTTTGCCACCAGGTGGACTTGGTGAGTTTTGGCAGGCAGAAGTTTCCTGGGTCTGGTGATAGATGTTCTGGTTTTACGAAGGAGGGGGAAGGGAGGGGGTTGGGTAAAGGAACAGGCGGGAGGTGCATAGGGAGGCCCACTCGTGTAGATACAGCAGGGTGGGTTGGCGGCACTCTTCTGTGGGTGGATGGAGGTGGCAGAGGGCTATATTTAATGAGAATCCCTGGAATCTAGCTTCATGGGGTAGGGAGGCATCATGGGATGTGGTGGTGTCATGGATAGTAGTCAGTGCAGCTGCCACGGCTCTCGTGGCGGGGGTAGCGGCCTTGCCATTGGGTGGGAGAGTAGGGCCTCTGTGATGGGGGGGATTCGGGCTAGCGTGATGGGCAGTAGGGGTATGCACCAGTTATAACTCAATCAATAGTATTTTGTAAAAGACGCATTTAACACTGGCTGATTTTTCAGTTTTGAGTCGAAAAAAATACTACCCAGATGAGCCCACTTATTGATCAGTAAATTCACTCCCAGTCGGTAGCTGTTGTAGGGTGAAATCCAACCATTATATTTTTTCATCCAGCATCTGCGCAATGGTAACATCAAAATGAGTGACAGCTTTCGACAATTGATTCGGTTAATAAGTCTAAGGAATGTGTGACTTTCCCTCTTCATTATAAGTAAAGGTCAGCTCTTATGTTGGCCTCTAATTACTCGGGATTACATTACACTACTTTTTTTTTATTTCTTTGTACCTGGTGCCATCTTACTAATCACCAATATGTTTTCTGATTTGTGATATATCAATATTTACGCTAGATTCATGTCCTTTTTATTGCGCTCAATTTAC
Source organism: Dispira simplex (assembly GCA_027478255.1). Classification (NCBI taxonomy): domain Eukaryota; kingdom Fungi; phylum Kickxellomycota; class Dimargaritomycetes; order Dimargaritales; family Dimargaritaceae; genus Dispira; species Dispira simplex. The sequence goes on along the minus strand of JAOPJG010000526.1, from coordinate 186 downwards.
CAAGACTCTTTCAAAAAATGAAGTCAGTTCAAAAGATGGTATGTAATTCCTCACCCCAATAAAAATAAACATATTTTTCTATACCGTAAATACTAGACAGCAGCCATCGTCAGCGCCCGTGACCACCGATCGCCCATCCTTGGTCATGGTAAAGTCAAGAATAGCATCGTGATGACCCACCCAGGT
>JAOPJG010000525.1:0-22068 GCA_027478255.1 Dispira simplex | reverse complement strand
ATCAAATCTCATCATCTGTGTAACAAGAAGGCCTCCCTAGACCAGTCTAGGGGACCAAGTCTCATTCTCTGATGGCACCCCAAAGGTGGGGTCCAATGGAATGTTCACTTGTGTGACTTTCCCAAACTGGTTGAACAAGGGCTGATATAGTGAATGTGATACACTCTGTAGGCTGGGGAATGGGTGGTGTCTTCCAAAAATGACATCTCCTTCACCCTCCTCTCTTCTCTCTTTCATTCTTATAAGGAAACATAATATGATGTAATTGGCTCAGTTATGACCTTGTGAAGCATGGAAGGAAAGGGACACTCATATCAATGGTGTCCCTTTGATGTTATCCCTTGAGAATTTCTCTTATCCCATTGAATGAAAGTACCAGTGTGTAACCATAAGTGTGATTTTTTTCAACTATATAGCGAAAAATCCACCAGCATTGCATAGACCTCTAACAAAATCCTATTGGTTAAATTTTTAATTGGTACATCTTTGCTCCAAATCACTATATAGACAAAAAAAATCACCTATATGTTTCCAGCGTTCAATGATGATTAAAGCCACAATGGAAGAAGGTGATAAATATCTACCTGAGGATGGACTCCCATTAACCGAACAGATATCACAAGGGAGGTAAGATTGAATACTACTAGTGTGATATAGCATCTTCCATTACTCCTTCCTTTCGCATTGCTATCCTGAAAAGGTTCATTTTTCCCAACCTTACAGTGGGGTGTACCTTATATCATCATTATCTGTAAAGTCACTCTTGTGTACAGAACAGGAAAAAAGGGGTGGTGACTGGTTTATCGTTTTTTCCTTGCTTTCATCTTGATTTTTCACCATGGAAAAAATGTTACACTGATGCAGCCAGTGTTACCTAGGGTCCCAGCATTTCCCCATTAGTCATCTGTTATTTCGTTTTAGAGCAAGGGATGAAAAGTGGAAGACTCTAAGCCCTTGTTATGGTGCTTTATTCGACCAAGTGCCCAATGTACAGTGGTCGGCTATCCAATAGTAAGACAAGGAAATCATCTGTCCATGATGACTTTCATTGGGGGGAGAGAATGGGATATTTCCATTCTTTTCGCTGCTGCATGTGTTTTGGTGGTTATACTGTTGTCAGCAGAATGCCTTCAATGATGATTTTGTAAGCATGGGCCCTTGCTTTTTTTTAAAAACAAATGGCAGCTCTCATTATAACATTCTGATGACAACATTAGTACTGGCTACTAGTCTTCACTTTGCCAGATTGTTACATTAGCATCAATATAATGGCCTCACGTTCAGCTTGCTTTTTACATCCCCAAAACCCACTCTTCACCATTAATAACCTACTGTATTAAACAGTCATTATTGAGTTAAACCTGACTTTTCTCTGCCACACCAAAGGTATTCCACTGTGTGACTTTGAGTAGCCAGTGAGCAGCATGATAGGCCTGCGTAGAATGTGATGTAACTAGTGGAAATTTGGATAGGGTGGTTTCTTGGATAATACTATCCCATGTATTTAATTGGAAAAAAAAGATGAGTGCGAGAGCCACAGTGTTCAGCTGATAGCTAACAGTGCTAAGGGAGTAGTGTCATATATAAAGAAGCCCTAAAGAGCCCCCTGTCTAGTGTTTTCATTGATTTTCTTCAATGGCATAGTTTCGCAGGACCATTACTCCTCTTGATCCATTTTTATTATTGTGTTTTTTGACATACGTACTATCCCTTTAGCTACTAATTCTTCTATCTACACCAGCCGTTTTGTTGTATCCTCCTCCCCCTTGCTGAAATTCTTCACCATGCATCTGTTGATACTCTGTTTGGTGCCACTATTATTCGGTGGAGTTAGCTCCGCACCACCCAACCCTCAAGTTACCGGTCCTGGAGGCTTCTTCAATGGGGGATTTAATCATGATGGTACTGCTGGATCTGACCCAGGTAATCAGCCGCACCCACCACCTGAGGATCCTTTTAGTTCCCAAGGGAATGCCGGTATTGGGGAGTCCCCTCCAGAGGGGTATGGTAAAATTCCCGAACAGGATGATGGTCTTTTCGACTTTACCTCTCTTAATGCTGCTCTTGATGCGATTGGCCAAGGTACCTCCCCCGCACAGCCACCGCCCGCTGACGGCCTATTCGGAATACAGATGCCAGCTGGTGTGAGCATGACTGCATCACCCCTCTATAAGACTAATCATAATGAACCTTGGTTTAGCGAATGCTTAGAAGGGGCCGAGGCCTACATAAATAATTTGCCGCAATATGTTGACAAAAGGTTTATCGCCTTAACCTATATCAAAAACAGAACACCCCCAAGTAGCCAAGCAGTGGTAAGTCAGGCTCAACAGCAATATCCTCTGGGTACCGGACATGCTATCCGAAGAGCCCCAGCTAGAATAATCTATTTTACTTTCCAAACCAGTGAGTCTCCGATGATGGTTTCCTTTTACCACGATGTGATTTTATGGGTGGATACCAGTCGGGTCACTACATCACAATTGCGTGACACTTTGAAGAGGTTAATCACTGCTGCGCGTGACTGGTATGTTTCTCTACAGACAAGAGGGGCCTTGTCAGAAAATCACTAACTGCCACTGACATGGAGTGATGTGCTGCTGTACTACCAAGTCAAAATTTTGGATGAACTCTGACACGTTCGCATCCTGCACTGTGGGTTGGAGCTTATAGCTGATTTTCCTTTCTGCAGCTTTACCCTGATTTCTTTGTTTTTTTTTCTGAAGCTTTTACTCGTTTTTTATGTTTCATTTTTTAATAAAGCTTGGTTTCTTTGATATAAGCATTGGGATACATTCTGAAATTAAGGCCAGTGTTGTCTATGGCATCCCTGAGAGTGGCTGGGAATATATCCATTTCGCTCTGCTTCTCCTATGAAGTGTCAATAGTATACGAATATGAAGGGCACCATTGTGTACGGGTTTTTTGGGGACAGAACGCGAGGAGACTGATGCTTCTTCCTGTGACATAATAAAAAACAATAATGATAAAGAGTACTTAAAATTTATAAATAATAATAGCCAGATAATCCGTAGAATAATGTTAACTGTTAATATTTGGTGTTTCCGCATCTCCTTCTACAGCATATATCACGTGACTAAGACCCAGTCTCAGATCGCTCACTAGTATAAAACACACACACTGATTATTCATTCACTTTCCCCCCGGCTCTCTCTCGTTTAGTATATAGTTTACATCGTTTATATACATTATCATACAGTTACCATAGTGCACAGTTTAGCGTTTATCCTTAGTTTATTAAAGGTCTAGTTTACCCAAATCCTACCACATTGTTATACATTGGGTCTACATGGTTATCTGTATACTAGTGTACTCAGTACATAGCTTGATTCACTTGTTCGGCCGATGTCGCAATGGGGACCACAATACCTTTTACTCCCCCCCTCCCCCATCTTGACCAAACTGGTCATTTGTGCATCCGTCGCGTGTGAGAGTTGAATTTTTCCCCAACGATGAGCAGTATGATGTCATAATGTCGTCACCTGGTCTTGACCGCTTATGGTAAAGCGATTCACAAGTGACGGGGGGTAAAAATAAAGAACCAATTCAACAGCCACCCGCTCTTGCCTATTTATAACATCCGAGTTGAAATGTCAAGGCTCGGAAAGTGGTCCATCTATCCCCGAATATAGGACAAGTGTCGAACTACAAGCAAACAGTATACAAAACACGACATATTTTAAGTATATTGAGCAACGCAAATCATGATATGAAAGTAGTGATTCTTTATCGAGTATTGTACATCGTATGGCTGGTTACACCCAGTGCATCCTGCTATACAAGAAAAAAAAAAGGTAGCAAAAAACAGTGGTTTTACAGAAGATGAATATAAAATGCAATGCCGGCTAAAGGGAGAGTGAGTGTAGACATAAAACATCAATAGTGGTGTACATTTGGGGAGTCGGAATACCAGGGCACATATATGGATCGGTTACACTTTGAGTATAAATTCCGTTACGCATCAAGGTAGGTGGACTCGATCGCTTCTAATTCACGCAGTATGTCAGCTGTAGAAGGTCTGTGTTCGGGCTCCTTGGCGGTCATAGCCTGGATGAGATCGGCTACGGACTGTGGTACCAGATCACCGTTCAAAAAGAATAGAGTGGGGTTCGCCAGGGAACGTGATGGGGAACTCCCGAGGGTGGTCGACGCTCGGTGACGGTGTTGAACTGTGGCAGGAGGTCGAAGTAAGTGACCCATTTGGGATATAGAGTCCAGTGGTATATCCAAGGGACGAGTTGTCGTACCGTCGTCTACAGGAGAAACTGGAGTGGAGGCCGAAGTTTGTGGTGGTACCACCACCGACAAACTTAACGAACTGTTGGTCGGACGCAAATCCGAAGTCGGGGTCGGCTGCCTGCTACCTTCCTTTGTCACACCAACGTGATGGGCCGTCTTACGTGCTAGTCGAAAGGACTCTGGGGCTCTATTCAGAGACCGGGTACGAGTGGGCATCCCCGTCAATCGGGCACGTTGCATTTCACACTGCCAAAAGGCACCCTTCATGGCGGTAAGCATCAATTCCATGGCGTTCCGCGTCCAACTGTACGGGTCTCGACCACTGATACCCGCTACAAAGAACAGAATACCCATGGAATAAATATCGCTGGCCATGGCTCGGGGCTGGGGAGTACGAAGGACGGAAGGAGCGGGGATCACAGTGGGTCGACGGGGCGGAGACGGGGAAGCGGGGGCACCATTGCTCCCTGACGGGGTAACAGCGAACCGGGCGGTAGGGTTCAAGAGCTCGGGAGCCGTGTACGCGACTGTACCGATGGCCGCGAATTGACTAGCCACGGAATTGGCAGAATTCAAAGGGTCAGTATGGGTACCTTTTAGAGTACCCACGGCCTGGGCCGACCCAAAGTCGGCCAGACGTATGCTCAAGTCACTCGTTAGCAGAATATTATGTGGTTTGATATCATTGTGGGCGTAGCCGTGGACATGCAGTTGGTGTAGGGCCCCAGTGAGCTGGCGGGTCCACTGCAACCACTGTCCCAAGCCTACTGTATCGGAATGGCCTTCCATCCACGACCAAAGCTGGCCATATGTACAATCCTCCAGAACTAGGGCCAGGTAGGAACGGCATCCGGCTGGGTCTGGAACCTTCTGGTGGGAACCGCCGTCCAGAAGGGCATCGGTATTCTCACCGCTGATATGAAACGCGACATGGTCATCCACAGACTGGGTAACCGAGAGGGACGACGGATTAAGCACGTACACCTGGGCCACACCGTACAAACGTACTATGCGTTGGTCCTGTTGGAATGCCCGATTAACGTGAGGGTTGCCAGTAACGATACCCTGCTGCAGTTCACGTAAAATACGGGCCTCCCGCAAACCGGCTTGCCAAGTATCACTAGTTCCAGGGCTACCTTCGATAATTTTCACTACGCACGATTGCAATACGGCCTCGGGGCTGGCAGGGTGGGTTAGCTGGGCACGGTATACTTTGGCTAATTGTCCTTCGCCAAGAAAGCTATTGACGGACAACCGTACCCGCACCTGGTAGCGCTCTGTGGGGTTATGTAAGAGGTGTATCATGGGTGGTGCACCCAATAACTCCTCGGAAAAACCTTCATTGGGTTCACCTTTTATCGACGATGGCGCACTGGGGTTGGGAGTAGATAAAAGAGTGTCCACAAAGGGCAAATTCGAATACCGACGTAGCTTGCAAGGCGACTCATTACCTTGGGGGTCCACCACTTTAAGGGCACTAGGTGGCGTGGGAGGCAGTACAAGTGCTGTAGGGAGACTACGCGCAGAGTGTACACTAGACGCTCTGCGGGATATTAACGGTGGACGAGGTGCCGAAGGGGCAAAGAGGCCGGCCGACACCATGGTTATAAGTTAAGGGGTTGTATAGGGAAAAAAAAAGAGATAATACACTCGTCCGACAAAATACACTGAGCGTGAATTTTTCAAGGCGGAGAAAAAAAAGGAAATTGCAAGTCACGACTTAGTATCGATAGCAGAATATACGATAAAAGTAGAGGAGAGTAGGTCAGTGGTGTATAAAAGAGATACGTAGGGATGACGCGTTCTCAACTTGGGTATATAAATCAAAGAGGATAGCAGTGTGAGTAGGTTGTAGTAGAAAAAGGAAAGAAGCGGATAGGTGACGAGGAAGGGCTGCAATAACTGGATAGGGAAAAATAAGAGCAGGGGATAAAAGTTCTCACACACCAATAGGTAATAACGTGGGCGTAAGCCTAAATAATATGAGCGAACCCATCCGAAACCATGCGATGAAACCAACCGTAGCATAAAAAAAACGAAATCATAAATTTTGGGGGTTAGCAAAAATTAAAGTAAACAGCTGATGGTGAAAAGAAATGGTGAACATAACAACCGATCTTATTTATCACCACAGGGTACACTAGAACGCAAAGGGCATGCGGAAGTATACACCACAAGTGGCCGTTCGATATGTAACATAAATACTATAGCGCCCCTGACTTTATCCTTCTCTTTCCGAATGACTGGGCAATCCAATGGTCATGTCATCTTCTGTTCATTATATCCACATCTTCGAATAGCTGGACGATATCAAAAAAAAAACCCGATATTTCCAGGGCAGTTCTTTCCAGACAATATCGAAGCATCCAGATCATTGGGGGTGTATAAAAGTACCCACTTTGCTCACGACAGTGAAAACTGGAACCCAGGAGTTTGCCGAAATCTAACCTTCACAGCCCCCTCACGTCATCAATTCAACAGGGAGTGAACGGAATAAACACAGTGTGAAAAAAAAATCAAAGGAAATAACAGTGTACTTAAAAACCACCTTCCTAAATTATCGATACAGAGAATGTCACTGCAGCAAACCCAGTCGCGGAAATAGTTGGTATGCATACTGATTGCTCTAACAACGAAAAATAGATGGTAGATGGCTAAAATTCACTGGCACCGTATTCTATCGTTGCAGACAGGCGTGATATGGTGAGTCAGATACAGCTAAAACTTACCTATTATATATCAAACAATGCTGGAAGACACTGCTGGTTTTAGCGAATTGTGTATCAATGGCCAAATACGAGAAAATAATGGATGTGGTGGATATGCTTCTCTCTGTCTAAAGTATGAAGAAAATGAGGGATAGTATATGCCGCCAGTAGTCACAAGAGTCGTGGGTAAATTTAAAGTGGCACACTGGCAAATTTTAAAAATAACCTGGACAAAGTATTAAGCGTGTTTGGCACCGAGGTTGTTGGAGTGTGGAGGTAAAGCTTCAAGTGGGTAAGAGTGGGAAACAAGTAATAAAAAAAAGGTGAGGAAAAAAGAGAGAGAACCACTCGACCACACTTTGAGGTGGGAGGGATTAGCAAGTTTATATATCGGTGTGCAACACAGGGGAAAGGCGGTGTGCATATACGAAAATGCGAACCCTGCACCAGTGAAGGAAAAAAAAAACAAAAAAAAATAGTCCGCCAATAAGGAAAACAAAGGGGAGATAATGGTAAGTCTCAGATGGCTTCCGCCCAGGGTCCCCCCGATTTTTTATACGCTGTTTAAAAAAAAACCAACGAAGGGGAAAAAAAGGTGGAAGGTTTACGTGGCCATGCAATTGGAGGGAAGGAAGAGTCGTGGGGGCAATGAGAAGAGGTGATTCGTACCCTGACAACGCGAGGTCCAAATTTAATTCCATCGTGTGGGGAAAAATATACAGCCTTGAACCTGCGTTTCGCTTATTACTAATAGGTTGTATGACATTCCAATGGGGACGCTTTTAAATGACCATATCGTGGGATATTTTTTTATCTCTCCATCCTACTAAATATCTTCTGACTTTATTATGTCTTCTTGGCGCGTTCACTCTGCGTTACACATGTTAGGGTTGGGTGGAGGAGGAAGAAAACGGTACGGTTCTAAATATAATAAAATCTCCAGACCAAGAAGGGCCCCAGTACTGGAGGGAGAGGATAAAGTGCACATTGGCCCAGCACCGCCAATACCATGTCAGGGAAGGCATGCAATAGATTCCGGGTTCCCCGACCAGGTGGACAAAGAAAGTATCGCCGTGCCCAATTCGAAATAACAATCCGCACAAAATTTCATAGTGTAGGGATTCGAATCATTGAGAGTGTATTATGGGTAAATGGAAAGTGTGCACCATAACATGCAGTGGGTAAGCCCACGTTAACCGTTGGCCTGAGTGGCGATGGCATGACATTCGGACTGGTAATATTTCTCCATATAACCATCTAATAACCACCTGAATTACGTCACCGATGATCAACCCGAAGGGTAGGTGACTCCTCAAACCAGCTATAAAACAGAAATAACACACTCATAGTGACTCTTATCATTCCAATGTACACTCACTCGTCACACTATGACGATGGCAACACCCCACTATCACCACTACACCTGAACTTATCGGAGGTGTTTATTATTATTTTTTTTTCACCAATCCAACTAAGTCAGATGTGATGCTTTTTTTCATACGCGTTTCTCAATTATGGGTCACCACTAAGCAATCCAGCCCCCTTTCCTTCCTTCACCAACCACCACTCATTACGGTGTAATGCTGTTTGTAGTGCTCTCATTGCTATCCAACCCTCCAAAAAAATACGATCAAGGTGTAAAACAATTTTTTTGAATTAAAGGAAACGTACACATGTCACCTGTCCCCAAACAAGTGCAGGCAACTTTAATTTCATTTACGTAATCTATCTAGCCTTGAAAAGATGGGCTAGGCTATAAGTGTCAGTGTAACAAGGGTCACATGGTTGGCTGTCGGGGTATGTGGCAAGGTCATCCTTTGGAAGGCAAGGATACAGTAAGCGTCTAAGATGAAAAATTTTCCAACGAATATTACCAATGTGCCTGCCTCCCGACAGGTCGCAGCTGAACGTGACTAATAGCAAGTGATGCAAAGGTCATCTCTAATGAGTTGATAGCTAATAGCTTCATAAGGATTGGGAGAACATCAGTGGAAGCAGCAGGAAGGTAAAATTTGTAATTGGTGTTTATCATAAACTCAGGCCATCGGGGGGTGATAAAACTTGTTACATCATCTACCACAGTCCGCGACCATTTTCGTGCACCTCACAGGTGATTTTATTTGCCCAACGCTGTTCACTGGCTATACATCATTTCTTTTTCTATGGACACACTCTCATTTCGGTAAGAGGCATTTTTTCCATTGCACTGTATGATGAAAGGATATCACCAACAGCGTGACTGCGAATCTGGCTGATTTTCATTTCCTCACTCGGTCATCATTTTTGAAACAAATAAAGGGGTTTGCTAACCTGTGTCCGAATGTGATCAATATCTATTGTGAGGGTAGATCATCCCGAAATTTATACCTCATTATCGAATCCTGATTTCCAACCGTCCAGACCAAACAAAAACAAGTCTACCAGTATCGGTTATGGCCGTAAAACCCGAACGAGGGTTATGATTACTATTTATGTGATGAGTTTGAATTTATCAAGATTACCAAATGTAAAGGTCAATTTTGTCAAATCCATGACACAAGACCATTTGCCACACATGATTATTAGGTGAACGACTCTACCACCAAAGCCCTATAACCATAGCCTAAGTGGAATTGCTACACGTTGGTCGTCTTATAGGCTGTCATTTTACCACGCCATTTCTTTTCTGCCTGCACCTATCAGCTTGGCCACTACTAGTTCCCAGGACCTTCAAGTCTATCGACCCTATGATTATCTTTGTTCGGCTCCACCTCCCTTTCCATATCAACTCCGAGTTGATGAATAGCAGCTACCAATCACCTAAGCAAAGTGAGCACTAGGTTCCCCAGTATAGCGTGCTCTAGTTGATAAGAATGGGTATAATCGTAGGGAAAGTCACTAATATAATCACATTATCTCAATACACTAGTATCCATTGGTGATATTGAAGCTGGTATTCTTCGTAATACAGTAATATCCTACAAGAAATCTAGTGACTAGGGCTATTTACAGGTGTGTATGTTGATGTTCGCCTCTGGTTTCCTTACTGCGCATCACAATTAAATCGCAAGGTGACTTGAATTCCACGCTAAGCTACTGCTTCGCCTTGAATGTACGTCCTAAACCATTATGAGAAAGAAACGAATGACGAAGACCTATACACTACGCACGCCATGCTTGTTTATAATAGCGTACCAAAAAGGCAATATTGAGCAGCGGATGAAGGAATAAATTCAATGTTAAAACACACCAATGACGTAGTAATCGATAACTTGGGCTATAGAAATTCGGAAGCTTGATGACAGGTTCTCCTCTCATACGAATGCCAAACCCGACTGTGCATAAGTTAATGGTGAGTTCAACCACACGTAGTTGTGATCCACGCACCTTCTTTTCTTTTATACCCCTTAGTGGTGTTCATTACTGCTGCTACAACCAAAAAGGCACAAGGCCTGAATCCAAAGCGGACCACTAAAACGACAACGTGGTTTCCTTGGTGTATCTCGCAACGCGTAACTTGGCTGTTTTAGTGTGTTGTGTATTTCTTCTCCCATTCTTTTTACATTGTTCATACTTGTGTCTGGAATACTCTTTCCATCCCTTTCCTACCCATTAACGCAAGTCCCATTGCCATGGTAAGTATCGCCAATGTAACACCCTGTTTCTAGTAAAGAGATGAGCATCATTTCCTAACCGCGCATGTCCTATTGCCATCCGCTTCCATGCAATAAATGACGGATAGGTCAATCGTAACTCTCTACACCAACCTCTTCCACGCCCCCCGCATTAGTAGATGAACTAAGAATAAAAATATATCCTATGTATGGCGTACCCCCCCCCTCCCCGCTACTCGGTTTTTTTTTCGAAACTCCACCTCTAATACTACCCTACTCGATACGTACATCACTAGTCGTCATCGTCCGGGTTACCCCCTAATTGGGAAGTGCGCGTATCTCGATCACGCGGTATCAACTATTACTACAACCGCGTCACCCGAGAAAGCCGTTGGGAACCACCCCAGTCTCAGCAAGAGGCTTCTTCCGCCCCACTGCCTTCAGATCAAGTACGGGCGTCCCATATCTTAGTTAAACATCGTGATAGTCGACGGCCGAGTTCTTGGAAGGAGGAAAATATTACCCGTTCGAAAGAAGAAGCCCTGGATTTGATCCAGAAATACCGTCGGTTAATTGAAACCCAGGCGGAGTCGTTTCAGGATTTGGCCAAAATCCACTCAGACTGTTCGAGTGCTAAACGAGGGGGTGATTTAGGATTCTTTGGGCGTGGAGCTATGCAGAAACCCTTTGAGGATGCCACGTTCGGCTTGGAGGTGAACCAGATGAGTGAGCCTATTTGGACTGACAGTGGGGTACATATTATTCTACGTACTGCCTAAACCATCTGTAGGGTATTCGGGTTGATACCTCTTACTTTCTTGACATTGATTTCTTGTAGGTCGACCGGTGCCTTGACTAAGTGAAAGATATGATTGTGGTATACCAGATGATCTCTGGTAGGCTTAGTATAAAATAAATTACAGCCACGTTTGGAGTCCATTATGCATTTATTGTAATTCTTGCAAAAATATCACTAAAACGTAAAACGTGTAAAGTAAACCGCGCAGTTTCACACATTATCGACTCGAAAAAACAGCAGCTCAAGAGTGCCAGTATTTTTCTTCACAGCAAACGTTTATCTGCACCGTATTTCCACTCATCAGCATGATAAGTGAAATGTAAAATACCAGATCTGGGCCACACTGGGTTGCGAGAATTTTAGTCACCCGCATGGTACATTACGAGCACACTCGCAAAATAAAATCATATATCATATCGACCTCCAAGAATAAATAAAAATCGTAATCAAACCAACAAACAATTCCCAACCCAAATGCAAACGCCCCATTAAAACTGCCCATAGGCAAGGCTAATGCTAAAAACTATCAATAAGAATAAGAAAAAAAATAGAATGAGTAATCCCTATAGCCAGCTTCCACTTTGAGGAGCTGAAATCTTCCATACTATTCAGACGACGTACTATAAAACAAAGCAATGAAAACCACCATACGAGGGTTGCGTTGCATCGCCGTAGTAATAGGTCCCCGTCAAGAAGTTATAGAATCCTTGGCAAGGACAAAAACGGCGTTCTTTGTCGAAAAAACATCAAGGGCACCTTCGTCGTCCCTGATGGAATTCTCCATACGGAAAAAAAAGTTATGATTGTGCGCACCCTCTCCTCCCCTTTACTGTTCAGCTACAACAGCGTTTTAAGGTAATAGTGAGAGTTGTGGTTTTGAACTTAATTCCACCGCTTTGGTTATGCACGAGTCAAAATGGTAAAATGAACAAAAAATAGGGTGACATTATCACAGACCAGACTAGCACCATCGCCTACTACTATGGCACAAATTCACTTACTATGACAGTACGATTAACTAACTGCATATCGTTCCTGTGCTCACTGGTGAGACCCAACGTATTACATATCGCAATACATTGGCTACTTCAAGATCTGTGTGAGGTTGTCTCTGCAGGTCCACGACGAATGAAATGGTTCAGACCAGGCCGAGAAATTACACACTTGGTTAATGTATAGTGACCATCCAGGAAAAGGTGTGGGACGCATGGTAGTGGGTACAGAGAGCAAAGAAAATGGCCAACCCAGTACTCTACGATAGTCCCGGTCAGTCCCATTATTTATACAAGTAAAACTACCACAGAAATATACACCCAGTATCGCGATTAAGAGAGTCAGGTTAAACCACTAAACTCATTTTCATCTTCACATCCTACACTCTCACTGATGTTTTCGGACTTACTAGCTGATTCCAAGCCTGTCGACGGTACATGCCCTCAAAAATAGCAATACCGATACTTTTGGCTTGCCAGTAGCCAAGGGCGGGCGTAATCCCATATTGCCATTCATCCATTAACAATTCGAATCGTCCTCATCCGACGGAAGTGCTCTACGAATCACTTGTTGAAAACTTTCGGTGCCAACGACCGACCGCACATTGCAGCCAGCAAATTAAATAAAGGATTGTAAAAATACCATCAGGCAAGGGTGCCATATATCCATAGCAAACAAACAGACAGACAACGTTTTGATGTTAGTAGAGAAATTCTGCTTCCGTCTAACCTCAGATTACATCGCCTGATCCTTTGTGCATAACGAGTCTCTTGAAGCAACAAACGCCATCCCTTCCTTCGTATCCCCAACGGGAGTTAGTCGCGTAAAAGTCCAATAAACAAACCCCCCGATGTAAGGTCAAGGCACCTAAGGCATAACATACAGAAAATTATAGCTGTCGATCACGGGATAGCGTTTCTGGTGCAGCAGCAAGAAATAAGTGGCTTGTATACGATGATCCGCGTTCCAAAGTGTCCGCACCAATTCCTCTATCACATGAAGATTTTGAGCATGGCTTTCGAAGAGATAAACGAGCGCATCGACACGGAATGACTTGGGCACGTAATGTAACACGGTAGTCACCAGGTCCTGGACAGTAAACGTCAGCTGGTCTAACGTGTACCGATGATGGTTTCTAAGCAGGGGTTGGGATAGCCAGATGGGTGTACCCAATTGTACCGTTCGGGTGTGGTCGAACAGGGTCTGTAACGTAGTCAAATTGGTCATGTGATTGGTATGGGATGAATCAAGGGCTAACATATCCTGTCCACCTTCACTAAACTCGGACGGTGATTTAGTCCGACATAAAATATCATCTCCTGATGTCTGGTCTTCACTCTCACGTTGTTCAATGGATTTCCGGATTACTTCCTCTTCCCGTTTGTCACACCACAGGAGGAGCTCACACTGGAATCGAAATTTAGCCAGCCGTGGTAAAAATGTGACCTGGGATACCCCATGCATCTCGGGCGAGTAGAGCGCATCCAAAGTGACCGGGTAAAGAGGGTCCGCCAAACGTGAAAGGTTTTCTCCCACCAATAACAACAATGTCGTCAGCTGACCCGCCAAGAGCTGACGTAAAGGCAGGTCCAATCTCAATGGACCTAGACTTGGGAGCTCGGCTTTGCACTGATGAAAGGCCTTGAGTTCCGCAACGGTCACTGGGCCAGCAATATCAGGCCCTTCCAGTAACAGCATTCGCATTTGCAAGTGTGACGGTACTTGTTCAAACGAAGCCAGACCACTAGGTACCGATGACTGACCATCGCTTGTATCCGCCTCGTTCATACACTGATTGTACATGGCTAGGGTCACCCCTAAGAACCGCCAGTCATGGGCGATCGGATCCCGGTCCTTAAAGCACGCGTTAGCCGCCCTTGACAGTAACTCTGCCACCCTGTGAGGATCCTGGGTGGCTGACCATACCAGTTTAGCCAACCGATTCCAAACGGCCACATGACAAGGGTGACGATTGACCACTTGCTCGAAATACAACCTATCGGCACCGTCCGGCGTGTAGTAGGCATCCTGGTGGAGTTGAAAAAGTATCTCGCACACTTCAGGTGGTTTGGTCGCCCCCGGTGGACATATGTTATCGAGGGCCGAGATTGCCACACTGGGCGGACAACCCACGGCCTGCAATACTCCCCAGTAATTGTAGGTGAGGGCAGCGAAGCTCACGGGACAGGCCGAAATCGCTGGCAGGAGTAGTAAATGCGCAAGTATGTCTTGGACGCGGTCCAAACGATTCTCGATTGGTGTGCCAGTTTCATCCACTTGGGAGAGGTGCTGAGCCTGCGCCCAGTCCACATAAAAGAGTTGTTCCGGGTCAACGAGGAAATAGGCATCGGCACTAGTACCAAATAGGTGGATGGGCAAGGCGCGGAACACCACCGTATGGGCGTACGTAGTCAACACGTACGCCCATACGGTGGGACTTAGGTATTGGCCAATCCAGCTCGACGCTGACAGTACCAAGGGGGGTGGGTCAGAGAACTCTTTCGTCTGGGTTGGATCCACCAGTAAGAGTTGGCGTACCACATCCTTGCTGGGCGCTACCAGCAGATTGTAGAACCAGTCCAACACCGATTGAGTTTGTGACATTTGTGAAAACCGGAATTGGAACAGGGTCACCAGGACGGTGCCGAGCACTCGGGACCGATGGTGGGAAAAGGTGTTCCTGGCGATCGGCATATCCGCGAAATGCACCAACATTTGGCACAGATGACGGTCCTTGCGCTGCCTGTGTTCCTCCCAACAAAAGTAACGCCACCATAGGGAAGGCTCGTAGGGAAATCGCTCCAGTAGGAATTGGAAGAGGGCAACCATATGGGTCTTCACATTTTTGGAAGAATTCGCCAATTCCCAATCGCTAGAGACCTCGTGTGCGGCGCCCACAAGTAAATCAACAAGAGTTAGCCACAGGCACAACATGTGAGGGGATACTCTCAGGATATACCACAACACGGCCATACACTGGAACCACGGCTGTGTCACATATTCGGAGCCACTCTCCCGTAACGCCTGGACAAGAGGAAGCACGGAATATCTGCCCTTGGTAGCGGGGATACTCTTGACAAACTGTTTCTCACGTAGGGACTGGTAGAGTTCCTCTAGGGTCGAAGCTTTGCGGGATATCCTTCGTACTGTGGCAATCGCTTTATGCAGACAATGAACCAAGGCGGTTTGCAAATCGGGCGTTAAGGGTGGGTCTCTGGAGGGCGAAATCCAGGGGCAAGAATCTGGGACCTGGGTATTACTCTGAGCCTGGGCGAGAAGCTTTGGTAACGTATTGCTAAGGGGAACGGAGGAACTCCCATCGGTAGGGGTGGAAGCACGACTAGAGGTCGAGGAGGTTATGGACTCCATTCCCCTTTCAACCCACTCCACCAGGTCTTGCCAATAATGGGTAATCGGGATATACCGCTGGGTAAAAGCACGTTGAAGTACAGTAGGTTTCATAAAGTCGGAACCCACCAACGCCAGCTCATGTTTGCTGGCCTCGGAAACGGAGTTCTCCGCCGTTTTTAAAGATTTCATCGCCTGGGACTTGGCACCCAAATGGTGGGCACGAAATTTCAGAATGTGGTCAATCACTGAATTCACGGATGCATTGGGGTGTTTGTCGATAAAGAAATACATTTCCATCATCAAACCATTGTAATAGTGTTTTCGTCCCGTTGTTCCTTCCCCTTCGTTCCACTGCAATAATTCACATAGGGTTTCATCGGGGGAGGCCTCCAGATCCCGGAAGTGCAGTGACTGGCATTGCGGGTCACGACATTCCCCACCAGTCGTTTCAAAAACGCACAGCGGACGCATCGGGTCAATTTTGGAGGCCACCGACATAGTCTTTAGATCACTAGCCGACTTGGCATAGCGGTACTTGGACTGCAGTTCCAACGAGTGAGTGGAACGAGGAAAGTAGGACGGGGTGAGTTCAGGATCGCCTCGTTTGGTCTGAAACGGATGGTCTTTATCCACTCGATCCAATAACGCATCCGCTTCCGAGGCGTCCAGTTTCGTCTCCAAAGTCGAGTGAACCCCAAGTCGCTTGGCTAACTCCTCTACTGGAAATATATCGTTAGGCCAGAGCCACCGCGAATGGTCATAATCTAAGAAACCGCCGATACGATGAAACGGCTTGATAGTGGATACTTGGTGCCATTGGACAGCACTGGTCGGTATTTGCATATTAGGAACGTGTGCGGTTAAATCCAAAGCTAACTCTGCGGATAATGGACGCAAATAGTTACCAAAATCGTCCACGAGATGCAGCTTGGCCCATTGCTTCACCTGCTTCACAAAGGAAGGGGCCACTGATTCCAGAGTTGGAGATGATAGCTTTTGAATCTTGGTGGGCGGAATGCCTGGCTCGACACTATCACGAGATTCATGGGAGGTTAGTGAAACAGTATCAGCTATATCCTCTACAGGATCTGGCTCAGAACTCACCATCGGATCAGCGAGGGGCAAAGAAGAAGGTAGGACAGCCTGGGTCAGGTTCGCGTGGGGATTCACATTACTCTCCTTTAGTTGCCCTAGCTTTCGTTTCAATGAATTGAGAGTGGCCACCACCGGAAGGGTGTCGTTTCCGGGGGATACTTCACGCGCAAGATAGGCTTGGCGCTCCCGTAGCCAAGCAGCACGCTCTTCCCTCACTTCGGCTTGAAGTGTATCTAACTTTTGGTTCGCCTGCTCATAAGCCTCCTGGCTATTCACCAGATCACGGGCAGCTTGGGACATAAGAGCACGAAGTTCAGACACAATATTCAGGTGCTCATCGTACTTGTCAAACAGCTGCTTCGTATATTGGGTTTGTTCACGCAGCTTGGCTTCACTAGCCATTAAACTGGCTGATTCTTTCATAAAGGTTGACCCGTTTACCGAATCAAGTGACAAGGTTGACTTGTGCAGTGGTGCAGAAGTGGTGATATCACTTTTCACCACCGGGACTACCCGCCGCGCAAAGAATCCTCGAGGTGGTCCGGTTTGCTCCATGCGTTTCTCTCGTGTAGCAGAACCATTAGCCACAGGTTGGGACGAGACTTTTACTTCCGCAACGCCCGAAAATGAGTCCTGAGTGGAGGTTGTGGAGGTCAAACCAGGCGGACTAGCCTTTTGGGAGGATTCCATACGTTGGATCCGCTCCTTCATTTCCGCAATTCTCTGCTCCTGTACAGCCAAAAGTGACCTAGCCTTCTCCATGGCGTCATGATCCACCTTGGACGATCGTTGGGTATTCCCCAAAGCAGGGCGTGGTTCGTTAGACGCCACGAATGTACTACCGGAATCAAGAGGGTTGTTTGACGGACCAGCATCAGTGTTATCACTGTCGTCGTCGCTGAGCATAAAATCCTGAACGTTGTTGGTGCTTTTCACAAAGGGTTTCGTAACAGTTGGTTCTTGTGGTGCTTTAATCCCCGGGTCCGATAGAGTGGGCGAAGCACCGCGAAGATCTAAACGTGGATCTTTCGGAGGGAAATACTCCTTCATAGTGGGGGTCACCGGAGTGCTATTGTTTTTGTTGGACCCACGAGTCACGGATTGAGTCCACGAATTTTCCATGGCAGGAGGACTAGGCCTTTCGGAGGAGGTAGTCCGCGACCGCGACGGGCTACGGTAATTGGCCGAAGTGTGGGGCACCCAGGGCAGTGCCGGGACGGTGACATTTTGCCCATAGTGGGAAGCCGTGTTTTGCAGAACCCGCTGGGCGTACCAGGCCAGGTACATTTGGGCATTCTGTTGATATTGCGAAGACATAACCATCTGGGGATTAGGTAGGCCAGGGTAGGAGTGAGGGTACTGCGGATAATTCGCGGTTCCCATCGGAGCCTGGACCGGTGGAGTTGGTAGGTGGTGATGGTGGTGGTTGGGGCGATTGTGGGGCGCGAGTGAAGCGGCATGGACTGCGTAATTGGGTTGCTGACGCACCGGGGGAGGTGACTCACTACCGTCCGTATCCATATCCACCTCACCTTCTTCCTCCGATGACTTATCCGAATCGGGGGTAAGTCTCAGGGAATAGGAATAACTATTTTCATCTCGAATCAACCCTTCCTCTTCTATTACCTCACCTTCTTCGTCGGATTCGTCCGAAATTACAATAGAGTTGTCCACCCCGGGCGAGACCGGTCGACCATTTTCCGTGACAGCTGTTACCACTGGGGATTGTGACGGGGATAATGAAATATGTTCTACAGTCGGGCTTCTCACGATTTCCCCTTCTTCGTCACTAGGAGCCGACAGGGCAAGTGATATTCGACCTATATCCGATACGACACTAGATCTTCGTTGTTTTTCCCTGTGTTCTTGCAGACATTCCTGAATAATACCGGGGTCAACGTTCCGTTGTAGCAATTGTTCTTCATCCATACCTAAACCAATAAGCCGGAAAACGATCTTTTTGGTGTTTTGCCGTCGTTTGTCAACGGCACTAGTTTCGGTTGTGGTAGTGGACATGGCCGGCGCTGAAACAGTACTCCGAGGGGAACCTACTCCACTCTGGGGAGACGACGGAAAGGTAGCGGACTTGGAAGCCGGTCTTTCAGTGGATAGAGATCGGGTAAACGAAGTGGACTCTGCCATAGTCAATAATCCATCCAAAGGATCCCACACAGATGCAAATACTGAATTGTAATATATAGGACACCTTGTGCTTTTAAGAAAGGACTATAGTAAAATTTAAAAAAAAAAACCCAGCACGTCAGGGTTACCAAAATCCAATGTGTAGCAAGAAAAACCGTACGGTTATTACAACTTGGATATAAAAAAAATATGAGAATGAAGACAGAATTACGAAAAGAAGGGTCATATAATTGTACTTTAACCCTAAACACTCCCCATTACCAAACAACGGATCAAAGGGAAAAAGGTTAAAAAGAATTGTGTATAACCCAAGACCGTTGTCCGTTCAAGTTATAAACAGCGAGAAAGGAGAAAAAAAATGAAAGAAAAATAGCCATTCCAACCCTCTAACGTCTTCCAGGTTGTCACTTTGTGTCTTATTAAAATCACCACTGGCTTGTTGCTTTTCTCATGGCTGTGTGAAAATTCTATATCAGCACCAGAGGTGTCTAAACATTGTATGATATAAATATGAGAGTGATGGTAAAGTCATTGCAATAATGGATTTAATATAGCCCACACAATGGCGCTGCACCTTTGACGCACACCAGTGCCAAACACAGCCCCGTCTTGGTATACAATTATTACAATGGGGAAGGCTAGCCTCTCGTCCCACAAGCACGCTACCCGATAATAGACACAAGTATCATCCAACGAAAATGTGGAGGTGGGGGGTGATTATGATTATTAAGAAAGGGAAACATGGATCGGAACCGCCAGCCTGATCCAAGTAATGTAAACGAAAACTATATGCTATTTAAAAAAAAGGGAGTTACGGAAGGACGGGGAGGGGGGGGCATACAGCCTCTAACCCCGTCTACATTATCCCCAACTAGCTATCTTGGCTATCCCTAATATAACCCTCAAGCAGTCACCTAGGTCGAAAGGCCGACACTTACATCATCACCTCGTTCAGTCTGTTATTTTTTTTAACTTTGTGTTACTAGGCCAACCGGGGTTTTGGGCATTACCAGTAGGTTGGGCTTCGACTGCCAGATCAGAGCCAAGGTTAGTATAGCCTAAGTCTTCGTCACCAGGGTCAGTGATACTAGTTCCAGGCACTTGGTGCTCTTGCATCTTTATTGTCGTAAGAGTAACTTAATAAATGAGCACTAGTACATGAAATAACATAACACATGACCAACTATAGGGAAAGTTGATAAGGGGGCTGATGACAAAAGGGAACTTCGTAAAGGGGGATGGATGAATGGATAGTACTGTTATCACCTAACGCAGTAGCTAACCGGGGGGGAGTAGATGGATACTGTTGATCGCAGGGTGCAGTATCTTCTCTAAGGGGACAATGGGCCTTTTACAACATGTAGGCACCAGTATAACAATTGATGCAGACTATATCTCGCATACCGAGAATAACAGAATACGTAATTAAGTACGGAATACTAAGGTATGGGGGATAGGGGTATGAGTGTAGTGCGTTCCTGGATTACCCCACGAGGAAAAAAAAAGTTGGGGTGTCCTACCAACCGTTGCCATGAGAAGCTAGCAAACATCAAACGGCAAAATAAGCGATCAATAAAATTAAAAAAAATGTACTAATCTTACTATTACTCAACGAAATAGACGACCGATCTCCTCGGCACTCGAATGTCTACGTACACGTTTTTCTTCGTCCTCCGAATCCAGTCTCACCAATATCTTTTCAAAACATTCCTCCCACTCAGCTTCTTCTTTTACGTACTTTCCCAACCATGACAGAACGTTTCCCAGCGTAAAATCTTCTTCTGACAAAGCTACGAAAACCAACTTCCTAATACATTTAGGAACGACACGAAGTAGAATACCTAGTTTCTCGGTGTCCGAAATTTCTTTACAAACGTCAGCGTATAAGCGAAAATCCACCAAGAACCTCCCGAGCTTCTTTTCCAAAATTTTCTTATCTCCAAAAGACTGCAATTTCTCCTGCCGTTTCTTCCGCAATTTCTCCCTATCCCTTGCTTCTTTCTCCGCGCCATAATCCAATAGGTATTTCCGAATAACTGACCACGATATGTCATCGAATTCCTTGATTTTTCTACGTAATTTCTTCGGTAGATATTCATATAGGCCTCGACGTTTACGTTTATCCGACCACTCCTGATATTCCGCATATTTTTCGAATTCGACCACAAAATCTTCAGCATACTCTGCATCATATGGTAGAATCTTACCCATGCAAATTTCTGCCTCCAACACATCACATGGTAAAATCTCGCCACAGGATCCATTTCCTCGCTGACTAATCCCACCGGGGGTGCCAATTGTAGTGCGTTCTTGGATTATCCTACGGGATGGGTTCTGGGAAGAACGTCTCTCCTCAGACATGATAAAGGTCAGATTCCACGGAATAAAGACTAAAAATATACTAAATCCACTAATAAAAATTTCAGGATACTACTTAGGAATTTTGAATCGAAAAAAACTGCTAGAGCTGTCACAATAATCGAAATAAAATTGGAATTATAGAACGCAATGTCACAATTCACTTTCACTCAACGAAACAGGCTAAATCTGAGGTCAAAGAAATACCCCTTATAAATGGTTTGGATTTTATGAAATCCTACAAAAGAATTACTAGAATTTTAGACTAAACCTTAGGAGATTTTTCAATAAAATGAACTAGATTTGGAGATTCAGACCTTTCAAAACGACTTTACGAACTTCACAATAAACTGGATTATATCAGAACGTTCAGATCTTACAAAATTACTCACTTTGTTACACCCCAAAACATTGTTGTTCAAATAAGGAGAACAACGTACAGACCAGTAGGTCGATCATTCTTTGGAGGCATCTAGCCCCCTCAACGAGATATAATCGTTGGTAGCAAGAAATATATCTTATATCTTAATCTTTATATACTCATATATCTTTATTGAATAAACTTAGTCTTAGCAGGTTGAAGTTACCTCTGACTTGTGCGAATATCGCAGTGTGTGATATTGTTGTATCACTCAACTCTCTGGTGTGTGGGTCAAGTTGTATACTATGATCCTGGTGTGGTAGCTACGCATAGTGTTATGCCCTAAACCCAGTGTACACTGAAGTTGGAGGATCAAGGCAGATCCACCATTGTTCCCCTCTTAGGCAG
>JAOPJG010000524.1:0-22078 GCA_027478255.1 Dispira simplex | reverse complement strand
TATCTTTGGTTTATGTTTTTATGCTCGTCAATGTTTTTCTACTACTTTTTTTTCACTGCTTCTCAATATGGGATGTACTATTTATAACTCTTCGCTACTTATAACAGTTTAAACCGTAAGTTAGCTGATAGCCCGAACTACTTGCAAGGTATTAAAGTTTTATATGATCTCTTTAGATTTTTTATCCCCTGTCAAAAACATCTCCACTACCAGTTCGACAATGGAATGTGGGGACAAGATAAAGGTTGGTGTAACGTTCAGACGGCGACCAACATTGGCAATGTTTGGATAGCCATTTGGGTAGATATGAAAAGATCGCAAAGACCAAAGCAGCGAATGGGATAATACACGAAAATAGTACCACATTGGTAGTTAGGTTCTTGGGAATAATTTATTGTTGCAAATGTGTTAATTTGGTTATCCAGCAGGTAATAACTGCTAACCACTCCTGCACTCGGGTGTGCTTTTGGAAAAATACAAAAACAAAACCTGATCAGGCTGTAATAAAAACTACGTTATTTAGCTTTAGCTAGTTTATATAAAGCTTATTTGTGAGTTTGGTTTCTGACTGCAATCGACATGCTGTACCAATCGCTGGAGCGGAGTCTTATGGATCTCCTAACTGCTCAAGGAGTACGTACAGAAGGCTTAGTATTGTACTCTGTATGTACCAAATTACACAAATGTGAGCCCCTCTATGGGAGCACCACGGATTCCAACCAGGCCGTAACCAAACGGTTGCTCCTGTTGGCCGTGCAGAGTGACGGTGAACCTAGTTTTGCAGCGGGTCTCATGGCCTACGAGTATTTACTTAAAAACTCCACGCAACCCGTAAGGGTGTATATCGAAAAGATTGACAGTAGCGGCGTGTGGGCAACCGCGGCTAATCTGAACGGGACGAGAGCCTGTGGTCCCATGCGTTCGTTAGTCCAGGCGTACATGCATTACTGCTTGTGTAAATACAATAATCGAAAACCGGTAACGTTTTACACCTGTGCACGTCCCCAGCCCGAGTACCTCTTTGCCAATTCCAAGGCTAACCAGGCCAAGCGCCTCTTGGACGACAGTCAACTCGTACGCTGGTGGTACCGCACCTTTGGGACCTTTCAGTCGCATACTAGTGCGGCTGGACAGGCCCATTGGTTGATTCCGGGCCTGGATGCCACTCAGGCTCAACTTTCTGTTCGCTCAGTAGGGGAAGATCTGACCACCCCTACCGACTCAAAAGGGAATCCAAATAATGAAAATCCAGCTATCCAAGCGACGCCTACCTGGAAATACGGGTTTCCAGGCCAGGCTTCCCAGCTAGCGTACGACGTGATCCCCCAGTTTCCTGATGATCCCAAAACCCGGCTCCTGGTGAAACCGGAAGCAGCCACGTGGACTTTGGAAGAATTTGAATCGATGTTGGCCATTAGCGAGGAATGCGGTGCCGGACGTCGTACGGGGTTTTTTAGCTTGTCGTTCCCGAAGCACCAGAGTAAGACCGACCCAGTTAAAGTATGGGAGCTGGAAGATAAATCACGATGCTGTGTGGTATCCCCCGTGAGTTGGGATACCGTGCTGTTGCTGCTTTTTCACCGCGCAATGGATTTCAGCACTTTGGATTGCGCTCAGCGGTCTACCAGGCGGTTTCTCCTGTGGATGAACAAGAAGTTCCACTTCAAGCCACTGGATATACGTACGCTGAGTGTCGAAGCAAGCTCCAAGACCACCCGTAAGAGTCCCGCTGCTGAGGATCCCAGTCCTCCCGCAAAGAAATCCCGACTGGATTGAGTCTCTCGTGGCATTGTCTAGCTTGAATATGGTGGGGGCCTTTTCTTCTGGTGGCGGGACATTGTTTACTACATAGCCCATAAAATGGTATGATTTTTATTTTTCAGGATTTGGTAGACGCGTTGTAGTGATGCCATCACAATTTAATAAAGCTTTGGGGGGTTTTTTTTAAAGTCCCGCTCATATCTATCCATCGCTTTTTCTATTGGGGTGGTCAGCCGTTAAACCCTTCTGGAGCCCCGACAAGCTCCTTGGTTTTTCCAATTTGACACCAAACTATGTTTATATTTTTTATTGAAAACGCCATCGCCCGAAAGTGGAGTTTACCTTACGAAGTAGTCTCTGTCTATTTAGATTTGTTTTTTTTCCTTAGTTGCATTGACGCAAGGGTATATTGTCGGCATATACTCCTTTTCATTTCCCGCTTAGGTAGGTTAATTTCGAGAACAACCCGTGGACTTTCTCACATGTATTCTGACATACGGTAGCATTCTTTCACACAGTGGTAGATATGTCCTCATAAACTTTATCTACACTACCAATTAATACGTATTACATCACTGGCTGATTGACCTCTTGCACATTCGCACAACCAGAGTAAATCCACCTCACATTCCAGTCCCTTATCGACAGCATGTACCGTAATCTTGCCCGACTATCCACGGGGGTACGCCCAGTTGATTTGCCCAATCTTGTTCGGTTGTCTCGAAGTAAGTATCGCTGGTTGATCCCACGATGAACATAAATAACAAGTTCCACATACTTCGTTTGTATTTCTTTCCTTGATAGAATAGTCGCCATACATAAAATATTAATATCTAACCTTGCCCGTTATTCCATTAATATCACACGTTCATCGTTATTCGTTATATTACAGGCTTCCATGGCACCCACCGTGTCCAGGAAATCACTCTCTTAAGGATGCCGGCCATGTCGCCCACCATGACTGAAGGTCGCATTAGCCATTGGGGTAAGAAGGAGGGCGATTCCTTTTCCGCAGGGGAAGTACTGTTGGAAATTGAAACTGACAAGGCCCAAATGGACGTTGAGGCTCAGGATGACGGCATCTTGGCCAAGATTTTGACACCTCCTAATCAGGAAAAAGTCACAGTTAACTCACCTATTGCCATACTTGCCGAAGAAGGAGACGACCTTACTAATCTGCCCTCAGTGGAATCGTTGACCGCCGCCAGTTCAGAGACGTCATCTTCCCCTGCTCCAGAGGCTCCCTCGGCGTCATCCGCCCCCGCAGCTGGTCCAAGTGGCACTTCGCCCGATCCAAGTGCTTCTCTGTCCCCCGCGGTGGGCCACCTTATGGCCTTGTATGAAATCAAACCGAACCAGATTCCACGTGCGTCGGGGCCCCGCGGTCGCCTTTTAAAGGGTGACGTACTGAAGTACCTGAAATCTCAGGGTAAGACTGCTGCGCCGAAAAAGCAACCACCCCAGCCTTTCAAACCGTCGTTCGCGACCCCCCAGACCCAGACCTCGGCGTCGGCCCAGAAAGCTGGGGCTGCTGGTTCTTCCATGCCGAGCATCGTGGCCACTCAGGGCCCACCGCCCGCGATTCCGGCTTCCTATCTAAAACAAATAGTAGATGTGACGCGACTGACCGAAGTATGTCAGCGTTTGTCCAAGGCCACCGGTAAACGGGTAACGGCGACAGATGCGGTAATGCACGCGGCGGCGCTAGCCTACCGGGCCGTTCCTGAATTGGGTGACGTTAAAGAAGGCGTCACGGTGGCACTAACTGTTGCAGCGAATCAGAAACTTTGTCATGTCGCCAACGTGGACACAAAGGGTATGACTACGCTAGCTGCTGAACTTAAATCCCTTACCAAGGGCCACTCGGGCGACCCTCAGACGTCTACCCCGGACTTCTTGGTCACCTACCGCGAAGGTCCCCTGGCCTCATACGCACCGGTTCCTTCGGCGGGCAACAGCGTTACCCTACCGTCGTGGCATCTGGTAGTAGGAACTACCTATCGCAAGGTAGCTCCGGCCCAGGCGAACCGAGCGTTGGCCGATGCCCTGGATTACCTTGTGAAAGGCGGTTCACCATTGTCACCCAAGTCTGGAAAACAGAGCACTTTCACCCCACCGATCAGTTCCTTGAACCAAACGAAATCCGATCTGCTGGATGAGCTCACTGGGAGTATCAAACCCGCTGCTTTGAGTGGATCGTCCCGTGACCAACCGACATCGCTCCTTACACTGGGCTTTGGTAGATTGCACGGTCCCCCTGACGCAAAACTCAGTATGCAGTTTATGAAGCACTTGAAGGCGTATGTGGAAGAACCTGAGCGTATGCTAATGTAAACGAATGGTACTGACACATTTTAGTATATCATCAATTTTTTTTGAACAAAAATGAAGCCTACGCAGTAAGTTAATACATTGTTATTATTTTTTTTTAGAAATACTTGTCTACCAGGTCCAGGGTCGCAATCTGTGCAAGGGTGGAGTAACAAAAAACTTTATGAACCCTTGATCGGACGATGCAATCATGCCACCCATGGTAGTCTTATATGTGTAGCAGGGGGATGGTTATGGTGGAGGCAGGGGGCGGGATGAGATGAGGCGCACCAAACCGGTAACCAAAACTAGCAGTGTCACCATCCCTCATGGCTTAGACCGCTTCCATAGTGTGGTCCATCACTCCATACACATCAGGCTGCAGTAACCAAGGACAACCCGGTCTGAGTTACCTCATTTGGGCAATTCGCATAGCAGTATCACATACCAAGATAACACTCCCCCGTAATTTATACATTTATAGGTAAAATCCGGGCTAAAATTTTCTCCCCTTTCTCTTACATAAATTACACTGTAAGATACTGTGAGACAGTGTCTGGTACCTTTTTGAGGAAGTGTTGTACGTAACAATGCACCGTTGTAGATTGGCCTAATCAGCCGTAGTATTCCCTGTGCTCACCCTCGCAGGGGAGTTGTGCGAACAACTGGACGGTGAGTAGCCCGTACCACATTGCATTGTCGAATGTGAACTGTAGTACCGTCCTACACGTCACCAGATGCATCCGTTTCTTTGAAGCACCTGCTACGAAAAAAAAATAATGAACAACCCTTGCCGAAGTGATGAACATAGTAACTTGCTTATGGTATCACTGTAAGTCTGTATTTCAAGGCTTCGTGGCACGACTTGCCAATTTCAGGCATTAACTGATGATAGAGTCGGCAAGATAATATTCATTGGAGGAAAGAAACGGCCAGACTGCTGCTCAATATTTCATGTAGTCCAGAAAAAAACATACCACAGGACTTAGCGGTGGACCGGAAGCGGAGTGAGGTGGTGACTGTAGCCACATCACTACTTTTCAGTGATTCCGTGTTGTATTTCCCGTGGTTGGCAAGTTTATCCTTCTAATTCTTACCCCTTTCTGAAAAAGTGGTTACGTGGTCCAGTGTGGGTGCTTCCGTTCCCCTCGCCCTTCTCACTTTCTCCATTTCACTTCACACAAGACCATGTCCACTGCTACGAATGTTATACACCAAATACAGGTCTCACGCTAACTCTTACGTGGTCTTCGGGTGAGTGGGTGCATTTGTGATTCACTGACCGGTTCTTTTCTATCTTGTTACAGCAGGATCTAATGTGAACATGCAAAACACATGTGCAAGCATGGTGCACCTATAATGTATAACCCCTTGGCCCAAAAACTTTTATGTCAAACCATCCACGCTATTTCGTTTCTTGCTCACGTAATATATATCACACGATTGTACATTGCACCCCCAAGCTTTACATGTGAGCTCACCCTTGTGACTCAGAGTAAACAGTGGGGTCTCTATCAGTACAGCCCACGGTGACCTCTATAGATCCAACGAGGGACTAGGGATCTCATACCTAAGAAAAAAAATCAGTGTACACATTAGTAGCCATTCGCGTACTACCCTTTTGTTTTCTTCCAGCGTCTCAGTTGCGAACGGCGTCCAGCCACATATCCTTTTGATAGACTTTGGATTTAGCAATTAGTCGATCCAATTGGCTTGTAGGAGACATAAGTCGTCGTCAATTCCGCGGCGAGTTTACTGTTGCTGCTTTTTAGTCATCCACTGCTTTTCACCAAATGCTTCATTATTCTCATTCTCATATAGACGTTAAAAAAAAGCTTAATAGGATAGGCACTCCCCTGTCAACGGGTATCATACACGCTTGATAGTTTCAATGTACATATTAACAAGATAGCGAGGATGTTAAATTCAGGTGTCAATGTTTTCCCGATCGTTCAGTGGTGAATTATTCTGAATGCAGCCTCCTGCGTAAGCAAATTTTTTTAACATAGGTCCTGCCGAATGAAGTTTATAAACTAAGGGGAATCCAGGGGATATCTTCGGTTTCGAAAGGGGATGATTGGTCAATATTTGCTACTTATCACTCTCCCAATGAACCCTAGTGCATTGACCAGAGAAGCCATTGGCGCTCTTTGGGTAATTATAAAATTCAGCGCGTAGATAGCGGTTAGAACGAAAAGGTGTGACATAGTATCGCGCACGGCTGTTGTGAAATATCCCAACGAAGGTTCTCTGATAATAATAACTACAAAAGGTAGATGTCACGATGGACCAGAAAGGACATAACCCCGTTAGTTAGGTAACCAGGGTGGTTCTTGCATGAAAAAGTTGGTCAAAGTATATCAACAGTGGGGTCTAAAAACGAATGCACGTACCCGTTACATGTATCAGTAGAGTGGTGGATTCTCTTTCCACTTTACCACTGATGTCCTGAAGCTTCATTAGTAATCAGTTACACCATTTGGCCATACTGGAGTGGTGAGGTGGGTGACCCGAGTTTTTTTTTTATTCAGCGCAGTGAATAACTTTATCTTCCACAAGGTCACTCTCTCTCACTCTGCCCCTAATTCTCGGATCTTGTAAGCATTGTGAAGAACGCTTGTTTAAGTCAACCACGGCTTGGATTTGATCCTATTTAATTTCCCGAACAAACTTAAAGAAACGGGGTCAGGTTACCTAATTGTCCACCAAAGAACCCATCGACCCAAAAGAAAGGCAACGTATTCCCCGATATTTTCGATTTTACAATGCATACTGTAGCAATGACGGTCGAACATTGGGAAGGCGGATATACACATCTGCAACGACGCGTACTACGTTCCCCCCATTCCGTATGTTGTCGATGGGACTGACGATAAACCAACAAGAGTCAACGCTCCACTATTATATTTATCGTTTACTGTTCCTGGTCTTCCCGGTTCGCGTCAACGAAAACAACACAATGTAAGTTCACACGGTTAAGCTGCGTAGGTATATTGGGAAGAAGAAGAGGTAGGATATGGTGTACAAGTGAAAGAAAAAAAAGCACGAGTGGAGGAAAAGGAGAGTGTAACATAAAAGGGGGAAAAATTGGCATGACTGAATTGTTGCAATGAATACAAAGAAAAAAAAACCATACCACGATTAAACTACGCTTCAGTCAAAGGTTGAGTGGGCTGTGCTGCAGCCACAATAAACGGTACTCTGTAACAGTTTCCATTGTTGGTATCCCTTGGAAAAACCACACACTGAGCGGATGGACCTGGTCATCAGGTGCAAGATGGGCTCTCCCACTTGTTACACTGTATGTGTGTTAAGTGCTCCTTGGTGGTTTCTCTGAGTTTCCTCCTTCTGGCATCCATAATAATGGCTGGTACGTATACCAACATGTTATATAAATCTCACCCAGGTACCATACTTTCGATATTAACGTCTTGGATTTCCCGAGTTACTACCGTTTATATATGATTTATTTTCATCCCTAGGATATGTCTTAACCAGCCTTTGTTACCTTTTCGTTGTGTATCGATCTACCTTTATTCGAGGGTAATTCCTGAAGGTATTTTTTTACTCCCGCAGTTGGTGATTTTCCGGATAGTGAGATACGGAACCACCAGTTATAAATACCCTACGTTTTCCAGGAATATATTCCTTTGTATTCGCTTTATCCAAGTTGTCAACTGCTCAACTTCACTATGTGTGTGCGTACATGTTTTTAAGTTTTCTCATTAAGTCGGTCTTTATTGCTGCAATACTGTGTAAAACAACAATTGTAATTGTTGATATCCAGGCGTTCTGTGGTTTAGCTCGAATCATACAACTCTATATTCACTCCCTGGCCCTTTTTAATCTATTCGACCATATAGAGACCCGGATTTAGTGTTTTCCTTGTTATTCAAACAATTAATAATCAGTATATTGGTATGGTGGTGTATTTATTACTTGTTTTTAATCCACATTCATATGTACCTCTACTGACTCTTTACACGCCATCGAGAAAACGTGGCTACTGACAAGTATTCCTCAAAGTTAACTAGATACCATTTGATGTCCAAGGGAATTTTCTCTATTACGCTTTATATCTTTTCCTTCATAATAATCATACATTTCGCCTGGATCAGTCATTTCCTGTAAGTTGTGACGCACCGTGCACCTAGTAGCTTCATTACAGCAAAAATTATGAACCAACCATCCGACTCGACCACATATACATTTCTCGTTCAACATAAAGAAAATTACGAGCAGGATGCCCCCACCTCCTCCAGCAAATCGGACACCGAGCAATCGAGTCCGGTTATGTTTAATTCGGCTTTTCCACCCAACTACGTACCGCGGTTCCATGACGACGAAGACGAGGAAGTGCCACTGGCGTTGGTTCTCAAAGCCAAGCGTAAACGCGCCACTACGGAACAGGTCCAGGTGTTAAATCGGGTATTTGAAACGACCAGTTTTCCCTCCACTGAAATGCGTAAAGAATTGGCCAAGCAGCTCAACATGACGCCCCGAACAGTCCAAATTTGGTTTCAAAACAAACGGCAGGCACTGCGTATGCGAGGTCGGGATCCAACCAATAAGATACAAGCGCTACCACTGCGGGGTCGCCCATCTGCGTTCACACGGCCGACTGTTTGCACCGCGGATCCTAGCGCCACCTTGCCGCTGCCGGCATATGTGGGACCGTTACCCCTGGGCAATACTAACAGTATCGACTTTACCCCTTCCGTGACTGTGCATTCTCCTTTTGCTCTTGGAGAGTCTCCGTTGGACGCTACCGACGTCGTGTCCGAATCGGCTCCAGTGGCGCTAGTTTCATCCACAGCGGCCAGTACCACCAACACACCGTTGTCCGCCGCTCCGGGTTCCACTCAGTCTTTTATGACCCCATCCGCTTTGCTCCAAAGGCGGTTCTCCCAAGAAAAACATTCGACTATGAGTAATATGTTTCTGACCCTGCCTTCCGCCACTACGGCTACCCCGTTTACATCGTCAGCGGCCTTTTCGGCACCTCTACCGCAGCCACACCATCACCACCACCACCAAAGCTCCCATAGTGCCCAAAGTACACCCACATTATCACCTTTGTCAGTCCCATCCCACCTTTGGTCTTCGTCAGGATTTGCAAGTCCAGGAATCGCCACTTCTCTAAACAACTGGGTGAGCCGTCCTTCACTGGTTACCTCTCCGGCCACTCCCGCCGATCTCCTACGTACGTCTTACGTCCTAAAGTCAACCATCGACCCTTGTTACTCTACGTCCCAGTCTAGTGGCAGTTTAGACGACAGCTTGTCTTCCTATGTGGGCTCCGGTTCAAACTCCTCGGAAGCTCCGCATCCCGCCGCCATTTGGTTGGGTTACCATCAGTATCATCCCCACTACCACCATCAACAGCTCACTGGCTATCTTTCCCATCCAACTCCCCCTACGAATACCCTTCATCCGTACTCGGTAGCCTCTACATACTTTCTGTAATATCTGTGCAGTGAGGTTGCAGATGCTACAAGGGTATATTCATGGTGTATCTGCGTATGTGTGTATATGTGTGTGTTGGCGATGTTTTTTTTTAAAAAATTTCCTTTTTCGTCCCACTTTGTAGTTTTAAACCTTTAGCACACCAACCAATGTGTGCCTAGATCTCGTAGTTATTACCACACCATTCTGTTTTGTGAGTTGAGCTATTTTCGTTATTCTATTCCACGGCCAATGTTGTAGTGATCGTCGTAGTAATGTTAGGTTACGAGCAATCGTTTTTATTACTTCTCTCTCAGTTACTAGAGCTACTTCAATTTAATCACTTTTCGTTAAAAGTACACCTATGTCGTATTGATAATGAATTTATTTATTTAAAGTTTCTACCACCATATGGGTAATTTTTTTTTCCATCTATATAGCGAAAAATCCGCCAACGATGAATGGTCTCTAATAAAATTCCATTGGTTAGGTTGCAGTTGGTACAATTTTTCCTCCGAATCTCTATATAGTCGAAAAAAAATCACCCATATTGATCGGACTACGAATTTTTCAACTGTCGATGGCCAATTTACGAAGCGTAAAACTTAACCCAGGACACATGCAAGAATAATTTAGCCGTTGTTGCGCTACCACAGCCACTCCTCAACGACACCTAATACAAAAGAAAGAAAAGCAGGAAGTATGCGACTGCTTTTATTAAGGAAAGAGTAATGATGTGAAGGAAATCAAATTAATGAGAAATTTAGAAATACATTGTCACAATATGACGTCGAAATTGCAACTAGTGAAGATAACAGCATTAGTGGTGTGACATGAGATTGGAAAAGCGCAGGGTGGATACGCCAACAGTAAACCCTCACCCCTCAGCATAATGCACTTCATGACAAGGCCGTAGGGAAGGTTTAAAAAACGAGAGGGCTTGCCTAAATAAATGAAATTAGAAAAAATACCATCAAAAGTGTGATATACGCAAAAACATAAAGTAGTCATTAATACCTATGGTACTTAATGACCTACCACTTCCTTACCCCTCCCCCTCTCTCACTTATCATCAGCGACAGATTTAAATGAGGGTGAAAAACATACAATTTCATCTTAGTACAAGCATAGGTAAACCAATATCAGCAGTATATAGCGCGAATGCCAAATGCTTGTCATATCAGACCGGCTTTGACAAGGAATTCAACTGCCCGTGCCCAGTGGGCGAAAGAATCGTGGTAGTGGGGGACGACATAAAGGAAACCATTGGCGTGGTCATGCTCCCCGACGTTCCCAGCATTGCCCGCAGAGTACCAGGTGTCAGCGGGTGACGGTTAAGACCTTTGGGAGCTGCCTTTTGAGCTGGGTTGCCTCCTGCTGTTGGTAAAGTAATCTGGGACGACAGCTGCATGGGTTTAGTGGTAGGCGCTGTACTCGCCACGGTTGTTCGGTTTGCCAAAGACGTCTGGGCCGGGAGCGCCGTTTTCGCTTCAACCGCAAAGGATGCCATGGAGGCTTTAGGAGTTGGGCGGGATGCCGCGTTTTCCGCCAGAGAAGTTGGCATGAACGGAGTGCTCTTGGGGTTGGAGGCACTGTGGGAAAGCCCTCCTCCCGAAACAGAAGCAGAGGGTCCTGGGTTGACCGAAAACGGGATAAAGGCCGGTTGGGTGAGTAAATTGCGTTGGTCCATTTCTGATAGGATGGCCACCTGGCGGCCCACCAGGTCACGGCTCAAGGGCTCAATCAGTACCAGATCGTCATAGTCCCCTGGGCCATTGTCATCATAACGGTAGGGGTCATAATGGTAGCCAAACTGGGCCACAGCATCATTCTGGGCCTCGGCAGCAATCGTTGGATGGAGAGGGAGACGTCGCCGGTCCAGAAAGATCCGTCCACCTCGACCCATACGACAACGAAACGACGGTTGGGCAGACCAAGTATAGAGACCCGATGACGACTTGGCACCCAATGTGCGACGATAAGGATGAAGACGTTGCACGGCCAGAGATTTGGCACCCGGAATGGGGCGGTAAAAAGTGTGGGAGTAGGGACGGGGCAGGGAGTCGTACGGGTTAGCCGTGGTATCCACCCACCCTTCGTTTAGTGCCTTGCGGCGGGACACGTCCCGGAGGGCCCGTTCCGTAAGCGATGGAACCAATTTTGGAGGTACAAGAAAGGGCACCTTGAGCAAGGGGGTACCAGAAGAGGTGGGCGAGGTTCCCCCACTTTCTGTATAGTCCTTGAGTTTCCGTAGGGGGATGGTGATGGTGTGTTTACCCCCATCAACAGCAGTGACGGCGGTCTTGCGAGATTTGCGACGGGAACCGAACAGCTCGTCAGTCTCGTCCCGCGGGTGGCCCAACGCTCGTCGCTGTTCAAACACAGTACATTTCTGTTTGAAAATAATTTGTTCCAGAAGCAAAGACTCCTTGCGCATTTTCTCCCGCCGACCGACCATCTCCAGTAGTGATCGAGCGGTTTCCAATTCGCTGAGCAACCGTCGTAGTTTCTCCAGGGAATGGGCGTCGGTTCGCCGGGTCTTGCGGAGGGGTTTGACCTCCCGTCGCCGGAAACATACATAGGGATCGGTATCGTTATTCCGTCCGGGTACTTCAAACCGCAATGTGGGCATCAGCAACTGGTATTCGTTGTTGATCCGTTTGTTGCGCCAGTAGTAGTAGAGCAATTTAGCCTGAGAGTGGAAAGGGGACACTTTGCTCTGGGCCAATTGGTCGAGATCGGCAAACGAAGGAACGCTGTCGGGCTCAGTGAACACCATATCCCGGGTGAGGGTCTCGTACTGCCACATTATGGTTTCGAAGACGTCCTCGGGGATTTTCTGACTGGCCTTGCGAGATTTATTAAACGCCACAAGCCATTCTGTATCCTCTTCGTCCATGCAGTATGGACAGCCGATGCTTTCCTCAACTGGTGTGGAAAATCGCACGTACGTGGATGGCCGAGCAAAGGTTTTCCGGTATATCTTTTCGTAATTGACTACAAAACGGGATGCGTCAGGGGTAGGAATATAGAGTTCAGAAGCTTTTTTGGATTGTCCCGTCAGAGCCGCCTGGGCCGCTGAGATAGCCGCCTGGAGATGATGCTCCTCTTCCTCCTCTTTCTCTACACCCGTTTCCACCATGGGTGCTGTACGCTGTAAAGCAGCCGCCTCGTCCAGGGTCGGGAGTTCCGACGCACGGTACACCGGAAGCGGCCGTTTAAAATCAATCTTACGGGAGCGAAATTTCGACATACTGTCACGGGCGAATTAGACAGGTCAGGCATATGAAAGTGTATATCACATGATCACATTTCGTTAGTCATCAAGCCCTAAAAGTATAACCAAAAAAAAATGTGATACCAATGGGAAAACCGGTACCCATTTTCCATTGGTCCATTGGATAGTACGATGAGTCACACTGCGAATCACAGAGGATGAAAAAAAAAATGCCAAGACCTGGCCTCTGCACTTTCACTTTTCCCCTCCCCCTCATACCCAACAAAGAAAAACAAACCAAGGGAAAAAAAAGGTGTATACACCCTATGGACGGTAACCCTGAAATAACGGGTGGCTGTGACGGGGGGCCATTGTTTGGCACAGAGTAACCGTCTCCCCCAACACGGTCTGTAGTCCAGTACTGAGAGAAAAACAGAGGCAACTGTGCACTACGCTAGCAGAACACCAAGAAAGAAGGTGTTGTTTCACCCTAGAGCAGTCGTCCTCTGGAGTTGGCCCAGAATCCATTTACAGACGGGTCCATCCGGTGTTCCATCTGACCAAATGCGAAATACGTTTTTAGGGGGTTTGTAGGATGGGTAGAAACAGGACAAGTGTGGCGAGATGGGGGCCAAAAGAAATAGCTGAACAAGTACTTACTCTGAATGTAATGGGTCAAGATGGGTTGTCTAAGTTAGATGGTTCGATCTCGACACACAACGATAAAAGTAGCGAGCTGGGAGGACGCGTGTGTGTGTGTGTCGGTAGGGTGGATTGGTTAAGTTGGTGGATAGGTAAAATGGTATGCTAAGCTGGGCTGTGGTGGTGGTGGGGCAGTGGGGGGGGCCTGCTTTTTTTTTTGCCTCTGGTGGATTCACTCTGTGGTGGGATTGAGCCGTTCTCACTTTGGTATGTACACAAACGTTAGCATTCAGTGGCTGTGAACCATGAAGATAAGGAGATGTGGACTGGTGTCTGTGATAAAAGGTCACACACCCAGCCAGTCAGGTGTCGCGCCCCCAACGCGAATACCGGCAGTAAAAATTGGACAATTGATGGGAGAGACATATGCTGTAGTAGCAGATATTCCCATCTGACCAAAGAATATTCTCCCATCCAAGGGGTCCAGGGGTCACAGTGATTGGCACTCTATCTCCAGCCCCTTAATCCTCAGTCATGGTCACGTGAATAAATACTGCTGGCGCTCGCTCAGTTAATCCACCCGCGCACTCTATAATCTCGTTATTCTTGCTTCTAGTACATGACTCTCCACATTGCGCAATGCGTAACGGGAAGTCCCGCACAGTAATAAAAGAGTGAGATCAACGTAGGTTGGTCGCTCATCACCCTGTATCTGATGAGTAATCGACCTACGTTGATCTCACTCTTTTATTACTGTATGGGACTTGAAAAATTACACACCGCTACTAGCGAGGAACATCATTCCATCTGGGCGGTCAAAAACTGGATGTATTCCTTCATCAAACGGTGAACGTAGGACTCTTTAATACGATTTAGTCCGTTTAGCCAGATCATTACCGATGCGTATCCAAAGGCCTCATCGCTCAGGGTTGGGTCCCGGGTATTAATCAGGTTAGCAATCACGGCATGTCGCCAAAGTGTACCTTGGCCCCCGGGCCCCGAAATTTCAAGTCCCGGAGTCACAGGCCGAATCAGAAGTTCGACAGCGCACTGCTTTTTCGCCTGGTCCGACAGCCAACCGGGATGGCGGCTTCCGAAACTCACTGCATTGAAGTAGTTCTCTGTCACCAAGCGCTTACACTTCAGGGATAGTCGGGATCGGTAGTTACGGGCCACGGCATAGATATGCCATTGGAGGGCACAAAACACTGCATCGGCGTTATCAGTAGAACACTGCAATCGGCGCAAGAGGCGTGTCAAAACGTCACGGCACCGTCGTCGTGACAGATATTTTTCGTGCTGTAATATATCTCGGAATAGCTCACCCACAATCGTCTTAAAGTGTTGACCAGTGACGTCTTCGGTGGTGAGTTGGGTCCGTTTCAAATACCCTCGTACTACATGATCGAGTTGGGCATCACTGAGATGCAAGACATGGGCCAGTACCGAGGTAGTGTCAGGCGGGTCCTGGTGGGTATAGGGAGTCGCGGGCGTAGGGTTTTGGCGGATAGAGACAAGTTGCTCTACCTGGTCGATGAGAACGTCCACCCGGCCAATTAGGTGGTGTAGTAGAGTTACTGTTGCGTCCTCGAGGTTGTCGGTCATGGTCTTGTAAACTCAGTGTGTGGGAATAGACCCGACCGAAGGTATCAAAATAAACGTAAGGTGTCTGTACTTCTTTCCACCAAGAACGGGCGTCGACAAAGTACAAAAGTCCAGCAAAACAAGGCAGTTTATGGTTAGGTCTAAGGAGAGAAAATAATGGTCAACGTATTATTAATAAACGGTACAGCGTACGACAAACCCTTAGCCAGCTTGGGCCAAGGGAACCCCCCTATTTATACCAGACACATAGGCCCAGTAACTGGGTCATGCACTGACGGCGTTTGGGTTGGCCAGTTACACACGTTTTTCATCCCACCCAGAAAACGTTCGAAGGGTGGGAGGGGGGGGGAAGGAAAATTTGATGCCCCACGACTCTTCACCCATCTCAGTGTTGGTCCTCTCATCCCGTTTAATCAAGCACCGCATCTTTTTTTTTTACCGCTTCAGTTGTTGTAAAGGATCGCGTTGGGTGAGGTCACGGGAGAAAGTGGTGCACCATACTATTGAGTACTCCTGCGAGAGCAGTTATAATTAATAATTATGTGCGGGTTAGCTCTGGTTGTTGTTGATTAAATTCGATTGTCGTAGGGTGGTTCTTGTTTTTTTTTTTCGTAATCAACCCTAATTCTGATCTGTTCACCACCCTTTTTGGTTATTATTTCCCCAGTGCTCGCACAATCCATTGGTGATTCTCGTTTTTCATTGATAATTCACTATGATCTTGCACCGAGTACTCTCTTGTCGCGCTTACCAAACGGGACTTTCCCCGGCTCTGCGCCTGGCCAACGCTTCCCCGTGCCACAGTTCGTTTTCTGTTACGCAAAGCAG
This sequence comes from Dispira simplex, assembly GCA_027478255.1. Taxonomy (NCBI): domain Eukaryota; kingdom Fungi; phylum Kickxellomycota; class Dimargaritomycetes; order Dimargaritales; family Dimargaritaceae; genus Dispira; species Dispira simplex. The sequence goes on along the minus strand of JAOPJG010000524.1, from coordinate 6,270 downwards.
GCGAAAGTTGGCGTCCATAACTCCTCAGTCTGATTCATCCGTCCAACCCGATACGCCCAAGGTCGACCCCCCTGCTCTTTCCCGCGTCGAAGTTGCTCAACGTCTCGAAGAACTCATGCCTCAGGTGACACACATTGGTTCCCGACACACGTTTCGACACATTGCACCTCTGCACCAAGGTCGGTTACGGCCCAGTAGCTTTACTATGGAACAACTACTGGCCGCTGGACTACACCTGGGCCATGCTCGGTCACGGTGGAATCCGTTCATGCTTCCTTTTATCTTTGGACAGCGCATGGGTATTCACATCATTAATCTAGAACACACCGTGGCGCATTTGCGACGCGCCCTAAATATGGCCAAAGAAGTGGCCCGACAGGGTGGATTGATCACATTTATCGCCACCCGTCCACTTATGGTGCACCCCGTCGCTGAGGCCGCCACACGGTGCTGTCAGTACCACGTCAATGGTAAGTGGTACCCCGGTACGCTAACCAACGCCGAAGCTGTCCTGGGCAAGTATGAAGCCGAGTTCAGACCCGAACGTGGCGATGTACCCATAGAGATTCTGTCTGGTGCGTCTTCCGGAAACGCTTCGGTAAAGGACCCCAATAACTCTTCCCGTCTGGATGGTGTGCAAAAGGTTCGTGGGCAAACTCAATCCCAGCAAACCGCACGACCTTTCAAACCCGATTTGATGATCTTTTTTAACGTCCTGGAAAATAAGCCGGCCCTGGCGGAAGCCCGTATCTGTGACATCCCCACCATTGGCCTAGTGGACACCGATTGCAACCCGCACTGTGTGACTTACCCTATCCCCGCCAACGATGATTCGGTCAATGGGGTGCGGTTAATTGCGGCCTTGTTTGCCAAAGCCATCCAGGAAGGTAATCTCCTTCGGGAACTGGCCTGGGAAAAGCACGCCAAGGACTTGTCTCAAAAGGATACCAAACATGAAGCGTCTTATTAATAAGTAGAAGGCATCAGGTCGATTTTTCTATGTCACACGGAATGTTAGCAGTAACTTCCCAGTCACAACACTATTATGGCATGTACCACCTCGTGGGAGTGCAGTGATGCTCGTGTGTTGGGTTCAACTCTCCTCAATTTTTTTTCCTACGATAAGATAATGAAACTAGTTTCCTTCAGTTTAATTTTTTTTTTGATGTGATGTGAACCTGAATAGCAGGAGCAAGCATGATATACACATATGGGTAGTTTTTTCCGACTATATAGCGATTAGGAGCAATGATACACCAACTATAATTTAACCAATAGTATTTTGTAAGGAACCCATTCAACTCTGGATTTTCTGCTGTAGAGTTGAAAAAAGCCGTACATATTTAGCTGGCCTTGATATCACTCAAGACGTTCGTTTGAACTAGTGAACCGTGTAAATGAATTTGCGCGCAGTGGAAGATTTTTTGCGTAATCACGGATATGAAGTTTGAGAAGAGTAGCCAGCACATTTGCATTGTGGTGAAAGTGCGGTTTGTAGTGCCATGTAAAAGTGATTCGCGTTGGCGAGTGGAGAGCATGCACATCAAGGAAGAAAACACCAGTAACACAGTGTGATATGTATTAGTAGTTTGCAATAGAACATCCAGACAACAATCAATACAGGATATATCAGAACAATACCGGTACTTTTTGCTGGTCGTACACACAGCCAGATAGTACTCACCTTACCATTCCTCTTGCAGAATCACCTGAAGAGTATGACCCTGCCCTCACTACACCTCGGAATTATCCAGGTGAGTCTCTAGACGAGTACCACCAGAGGCAACCAAGGAACTGACCGCCATGGTCTGTAATTCTTTGGTACAAATAACTACTAATCCCTCTATTGGGTGCCCACCAATGCAAACTGTGTGCTTACTGCAACGCAACCACGCCGATTACTCACTGTAAACCTAATATCCTTGATTGCGCAAAATTATCTTTCATAGTGCACGAATTCTTTCTCAAATTACTATCACCCGGTAATCACGTGATTATTTTATGGGTTTGTTGATGGTTTCTGTTATCGTTTTCCCACCCACACAAGGTGCACGACAACCAACGAAACCACTTGGGTGGTACTTTTTCTAGGATTCCCGAAATTAACCAATGCAAAGCGTGCACTGTGAAAAACCAAAATAAAAACAATGGCCGACTCCAAATTTACATTTGGGCTTTCCTAAAAACATCGTCAACGGTGAACATACCAAACACATCAACAAATCCTTGAATCACTTGAAAAATCCAAGGCATAGTCCCCTACTTGAGTGCTACTTTACTATTCTGGCCCTTCACGCTACCTGTTTATCGCGTAAACTCTACCGGAGCCTACAAGGAAGAGCCCAACGGTTTTTACCACTGACGTTTGGCTTGTTCATATAACCACTTGCTCTCTGACGATAGACCACAACACATATCCACCCTCGCGTTATTTTTATATCTTTTACACATTCTATTCTTACAACGATTGGCAGAATTTGTATATTCTTTTTTTTTTTCGGCAAAATAGTTTGTTACCAGCACCTTTTTTTTTCCTGGTCTTTGCCATTTTTCCCTTACTAGGTGTTGTACGGAATTCCCACTCCCCTGTGGAACGTAGTGTCATCTGCGACCAGCTCCGCTGACTGCCGAAATATCACCTTTGCGACTTCTACTAGTTCGATATTCTCACAATGGCGGCAGTAACAAGTAGAACCGGTCAATACCAAGATGAGGTATTAAACCAGCGGGTTTCCCTCTTTCGTGAGTTTCTAAGTAGTGACTATGGTGAGGACGGTTACAGTTTGGAAATCCGACGAGTACTTGACGCTGGAAAACGCCGGTTAATTGTTAATATCGACCACGTGCGGGACTACAACCGTGAACTAGCTGACGAGTAAGTGTTCTGTATTCACCATGGAGAATATTATACCCACGTTCCCATGTTTTATCGAAAGTGATATAATGGTGTTCTTCTTGGTCTTGGTCGTGATTTGAATTATCCGTATTAGTGGGAATGACAAGGTAGGGAACGCCATATGAAACATACTAACTCAAACTGGTTTTGGAAACTATATCATGGACATCAACGACTGCACTATGCGTTGGACATGGTGATATACGGTGCGTTTCTCATTACTGCCTAAAGAATCATCAAATATCCTGGTGATTATATTCCGGCATTCGAAAAGGCTGTACAGGAAGTAACCAAAACCCTCACCAACAACCAAATCGATCTCAAAACCGGTGCTCCTCTCGCCTTGCATGTAGGTTTCAAAGGAAGTTTTGGGGAGCACCACCTGAACCCTCGTAGTGTACGGGCCACTTTCCTGGGACAGCTGGTCTGCATCGAAGGAATCGTGACCCGGTGTTCCCTGGTGCGACCCAAAGTGCTGCGCAGTGTACATTATTGCGATCAGAAGCGTGTCTTTTTGGCGCGTGAGTACCGCGACGCGACCATGCTCAGCGCCGACGCTTCGGATCTGCTGCCCACGGGCACGGCCTACCCTACTGAGGACGACGATGGGAATCCCCTGACCACTGAATACGGTCTCTGTGTGTACATGGATCACCAAACCATCAACATTCAGGAAATGCCCGAACGGGCCCCACCGGGTCAACTGCCTCGTTCAGTCGACGTGATCCTGGATGACGATCTGGTGGATTCGGTCAAACCAGGTGACCGGGTACAACTGGTCGGTATCTACAAATCATTGGGTAACCGTAACGCCAACCACACGTCGGCGACGTTCAAAACGATGGTTCTCTGCAACACCATGCATATTTTAACAGGAAAAACCGGAAGCGGAGCTGGCGGTAGTAGCACGGCCCAAATTAATCTGAGCGAGGCCGACATTCGCAACATCAACCGTATTGCCAAACAATGGGACCCCGTGGATTTGTTATCCCGTTCCATTGCACCATCCATTTACGGACACGAATGTATCAAGCGGGCCGTTCTTCTACAACTGCTGGGAGGGATGGAAAAGAACTTGACCAACGGAACTCACATTAGAGGTGATATTAATATCCTGATGGTGGGTGACCCTTCCACCGCTAAATCCCAAGTACTGCGTTATGTGCTCAATATCGCCCCCTTGGCTATCGCCACCACCGGTCGGGGTTCCTCCGGGGTGGGTCTGACCGCCGCAGTGACCAGTGACAAGGAAACCGGGGAACGCCGTCTGGAAGCCGGGGCCATGGTACTGGCTGACCGGGGCGTGGTGTGTATCGACGAATTCGACAAGATGAGCGATATCGACCGGGTGGCTATTCACGAAGTGATGGAACAGCAAACCGTGACCATCGCCAAAGCCGGTATTCACACTACCCTCAACGCACGTTGCAGTGTGATTGCGGCTGCTAACCCCGTGTACGGCCAATACGACGAAAGCAAGGAGCCTCACCGTAATATCGCACTACCCGATTCTCTGTTGTCCCGGTTTGATCTATTGTTCGTAGTGTTGGACCACATGGACGAAGCCCGCGATCGTATGATTTCCTCACATGTGTTGCGAATGCACCGGTATGTACCGCCTAACGTGGAGGAAGGTATGCCCGTACCCGACACCCTAGACCAACATTTACAATTGGATGATGACGAGGATGAAGACGGCGATGGTTTACAAGAAACCATGGTGTTTGAAAAGCAAAGTCATCTGCACGCCCAATCCAGCGTAGGAGGTCGTTCGGGCGGTCGAGGCCGAGCTAATGGTAAAGGGTCTGACCACGAAATTCTCACCATGGCCTTTCTCAAAAAGTACCTCTTTTACGCCAAACACCGCGTTCGGCCCACCTTGACCAAACCCGCCGCGGATATCATTTCCGAAGCTTATGCTGAGTTACGCAACGAAAAGCAAACCGAGGCCCGTAAGAAGACCTTGCCGGTTACTGCGCGTACGTTGGAAACCCTCATTCGATTGGCCACCGCTCACGCCAAGGCTCGGTTGAGCCATCAAGTACAGGAAGAGGATGCTAATGCTGCCAAGGCCTTGTTGCGGTTTGCTCTATATAAAGAAACGGTCCAACCGAGGCGTCGGGAAGATCACCAAACCAAACGTCGCAAAAAGGCCGAGTCATCGAAAGGTGGGGATAGTGACGATAACGACGCTGATGGCCACAACCCCACTGAGACCTATAGCACTCGTCGGTCCAGGCGATCGGCGGTTACCCAAGGGGTTAAATCCGAACCGAATGAGCGGACGAGCTCCGTCACTATGGATATGGACGTAGACCAATCCACGGACGAAATGGACATACAATTCAAAACATTGGAAGCTTCAATCGGTACCAGCGGAAACGTTACTCAACCTAGTGTCGAAAACGGTGTCGGTGCCTTTTCCACTGCTCGGCTCAAGTTGTTTCGGTCCCAGATGCAGAAACTTATCGCCAACCACCAATTGGATGATGGTTCTATCCCATTAGACGCTCTGTTGCCCCTCGTTAACGCGGACTTGTCAGCCGAGACGCAGGACCAACATCTAAGAGTGTTCTCTACAGAGGAAGCGGAAGCCGCGTTGCACCAAATGCAAGGCGATAACCAAGTGATGTACCGGAATGGGTTGGTTATTTTGATTTAGTGAGTTGAATTTTGTACCTCACAGGACTGTGTTTTAATAACAGATAGTTAAAGAGTTATACAGTGACTTTTTTTTTCCACCAAACCTCATTAATTGCGTTTGGTGTGTGTGCTTATTGGGACGAGCCAGGCATAGACTAGCCGTGACAAGTGAATAGGAAGTGTCTTTGGTACAGTTAGTATTATGTAATGCTGTTCAAAGTATACTGGCGAAATGGTTTATAGCATTTTTTTTTCTCATGATGGCTGTGGAGTAGATTTCGAGTTTCTGGTATAGTTTCGCATGTGTGACATTTATTGATAAAGCAGATCAACACAAGTCCCGGATAAAAAGGATTAATAAGAAGTTTTAAAATAGAATTTAACAATAAAAACATAGACAAGGGCATGTGAGAGTATCAAAACGGAGAACAAATCATATATTAAAAATAGCGAATGGGGGGGGAGTGAGATGAATACTCTAGCAGAATTTAGTAGGCTTTATGCAGTCGACGTTTAGATTTGACCAAACCATTTCCTCGCTGTTTCTTGTGAGAGTGGACAATATCAACATTTGAGAGTTGGGAAGATTGGTCATCATCACCAGGGCGTTTACGCTGGGCTTTGCGAGCTTGGCGAATTTCACGGTTCTTGCCTCGGCTATACTCGAGGGATTCCTGCACGTAGGACAAGGCCACATGAAAATTGGTCGTACCGGCCTGGTTCAACGCAAA
>JAOPJG010000523.1:0-22119 GCA_027478255.1 Dispira simplex | reverse complement strand
GGCAAAAAAACTCAAAATAATCCATGTGCGGGATAATAAAATATGATGGAAAATATAGGGAAAATAACCTTAAAAATTGTAGGCTTAAACTAGGTAAAATAGATAGAAAAAATCATAGGGAAATGGTGCATTTGCAACAAAGAGTCATACCTATACCTTAACATCCAAGGGTGCAGAAATAGAGAAGGGCTCAGAAATTCACACTGAAAGCACTGAGTCTCACTTGTGGGTGACCGTTGGGGTTGGAGAGTGGTGTAATTCTGCTGGCCACATTGTAAATGGCTTGTAAAATCTTATAGCACCTGCTTGGATTCCCACAGACTAATATGGGAGACCCTTTATCACTGCACTTGACTAGCCACAACCTAATGGACACTCCAGTGGGAGAAACTTAATACACATCATCATCATCATAAAAAATTAGCACACATGTCCCTGTAAAAGGTTGGTCAATATAACCTCACTGGTACACCCTTGGTGGATAGTTCCCAGTGCCCTTATTCCCTGGGCGCTGCAGGCCGTGTTGGTATACCTTAACAACCTGCAGAAAGGGTGGGAAGAATGAGATGCACCAATACGTCATCGATCATAATCCCTCCTCATGTTACTTATCCAACAGAAAGAATGCTTTCACCAGTACTTCACAACAGCAACAAACTCGGACACAAAACATAGTAAAAGTCAAAGTGGAGTCCACAAACTCTTCCCTCCCCACTGTTTATATACCTCTCTCTTTACCCTGTTGATGTTTTGTTTATCCTTTTTTTTTCGTCGTACCTTCTCCCACCAACACCTTCTTCCCTTCCCCCTCCTGTGACGCATTCTTCTGTCATTTAGCCTTACTCCATTTCTAAACACCACAAACGACAAGGTCTCTTTCCTTCGCTACTACACTCTCCTTTATTTTGACTACTGCTTAAGCACCGTGGATAATGCCACACATTGTCTATCCAAGATGAAAAGCTCGCACAACCACGAGTCCCCCAACGCCGCCATCTCCCTGGTCCGTCGCAAATTGGTAGTAATAACTACCAACGCCATCCCCAAAAACCCCGAATATGTCAACCAAGTACCCATCCGCGATTGGTCCGTAGTACTAGCCGAACGCGTCCCGGCATCCCTCCGAAGTGGCCATGCATTTCGGTACGATTTACCTTTTATCCAAACCGTCAAGTTTGAAATCCACGAGTCATTTTCCCAACCCATAGTTATGGCCCGTCGACCTCCTTTCCAATTGATGGAAAAAGGCTGGGGTGAATTTCCTATGCGCATTTCTATTTATTTACAGGATGCCGACGCTCCCATGTTAACCATTGACCACCACCTTAATTTACGCCGTAAACGGAATGAAATGACGTATGAATTGCAAATACCTAATCCGAGCCCTTCATTGTTGGAATTGTTGGACCCGAAATATCCTATTGCTGACTATCCTCCCGAAAAATTACCGTCGGTGGCTATGCCTGGGGGTGGGGTTAGTGTTAGTAAAGCGAAAACGATCAAGGATAGAAAGAAGAAATCTACCCGTGCAACTTCCGCTACTGCTACTAGTGGACCATCTCCGACGGCGGCAGAACTTGTGGGTGAGCTGGATCACTCGGTGGCTACTACCCCTAGTCATGTTTACCATGACCCTGGAACAGTTGACCAGTTGGGACATTCATTAGAATACGCAGGTATGGCCGAAACTAACCCAGAGGAAGATCAAGTAATGACAATGGGTGATAGTGCTTTAGGTCTGGGCAAATCGACGGGACCCATTCAGCCTAATCCCTTTGCGATGACTACCGGTGAATCTTACTCTAATATGACACCAAACACTGCCGCTTACCCACCTGCTGCTACCCCTTCTTACCCGCTCCGACCGGCTTCGCCATTATCTAAACGTCCCCAGCAATTATCACCTTTGATTTCACCCGATCCAGGTCACGCAGGCGCTGGAACTGGTCGTGATAGCTCATACCACACTAATACCACAATTACTTCACAATATCCCTTGGCGGACACCCCCACCACGATACCAACCACCGACCGGATGATCTCTACTACCGATAAAAAATGGTTACGTATGAACGAGTTGGCCCGTCGGCTCCAAACATTACCGGACGAGGCGGTGTGGGAAGCGGTGGATTTGGTCAAACAACGTCGCAGTTCCATGACTTATATCAACGAAAGGGTGTCGGGAGAGTTTCACTTTGATTTATTTACCCTAGGGGATGGTACGGTAGAAGACTTATGGGAATTGGTAGAACGATATGGTTCCACAGAGCACCCCTCCACACCCGCCACTGACCCACACTATGGGGTTCTTGCCAACGGTTTGGGGCAGCACTAGTTTAAAAAAAAGAAACGCGCTAGAGTCCCTAAGAAATCAGAGAAGATAATGTCATTCACTCATGACGTGGACGTCTAAACCGGAAAATCTGTGGGTACGATTGCGGCTGTACAGTACGCGACAAATAATCATTACCCTAGTCCCCCCAGAATCTACTACTATTCGGGCCTTTACCGCGTTGAGATTTCACTCTGGATGTCTATCGGTTACCTTTATCTCTGTCTGCCAAGTTTTTTTTCTAGTTTACGCTATGGTAAATATATACTCAACCCAAATGTGACATAATATGGGTGGTTATTTTTTGACTATATAGCGAAAAATCCGCTGAAGTTGAATGGGTCTCTCATTAAACCCTATTGGTTATGCTATTGTTGGTACATTTTTAGCTCTGAATCTCTGTATGGTCGAAAAAAAATCACCCATAGGTTTAGATTAGAACTTAAGAAAAGTGCGAAAAAATCATTAATGAGTGGTAAATTTATCACAGTTGGGATTACGGTTCGGGAGATGCCCACAATGGATTTTGAAATTTGTAATACGTGATGTAAATTGGGTTAGGTAAAAGAGTAAAAGATCACATCATTTGCTGAGTTATAATTTAATACTCACCCGATTCTAGATATTCAACACCAAATGTGGGGGAAGTCCACCACTGAGATATAGTCAAATCTAAGTGCCCAATATGTGGCTATTTTTGGATACAGACTTTCTATTGACTAGTGAGGTGGCTTAGCTTACCATAATAGTTGACTAGGCATAGTTGGGTTAACGGTGCAATCGTTCATGGGAAAGTCAGCCCTGAGGATTACCGTAGTCAGAGAGGGAGTAGAGTGATGGATAACCTAGTAGTCCGCTATTACATCATTAGGGCAGAAGCTAGCATTGGGTCAAACCACATGCCTGATACGTACCGCACTATGCATAACAATAGGTAATGAAATGGGCACAAAGCGACAGGGGTAACAATGAGTGATTATTCTTTCTGCCTGTTTTGTTTTTTTAAAAAAAATAAAATCATAAAATGTCTTTCAGGGTGTCTAGTAAAGCAAAGGCAAATGGAATAGAATCATGAGTCAAAGCCGTAAATCATATGTGGTTGGTTAGGAGACAAACTGCTGTGTTGTGAATAGTGAGGGGGGGTGAGATTTCAATGTCTACGATGTGTATACGCCCTTTTTTCCACACTTCTGCCCCTTTAGTATTACAGTTGATGGGGGAAGAGGAAGAGTCCGACATCTAAAGATCTAATAAATGGTCCAGCTAGTGTTTGAGACTGTAACAGTAGGAAAGCCCCCTCCCCCCATTCGTGATTTTCGGTCTACATTTTCCAAAGATTTCATGTGCGATGGACAAAGTTGAAAGAGCCTTTATTTGATAATGTGTTCCTAGAGTCACATCGAGTGGGGGGTGGGTACATCTGGAGAGGTGAATTGTGATGTTTGCTCCCTGTGAGGGGGTTCTTGCCTTCTTTTCTCCTTGGAGCTTGTTCATACCCAATGGGCACCATGACTTCTTTCTTGTGAACTACCCTCACATTTCCTCCCTTGCCAAGTTCCGCCATGTTTCGTCCGTGTACGCACTATATATAACTACCTCCCTCTACTTGCCTTTCCCCCCTTTCTTTTATTTTATTTTTCTCTCTCTCTACTTTTCTTTTTTTGTCAACCTTGTTTCCCTGCTTATACTCGCAACGGCTTTGCAGTCTACCTTGAAATCCCATTAACGTCGTGAATGGCTTCTTTTTGTTACCTGACAAGCAATCAGTAAGTTGTGTTTCTTTTTTATTGACATTGACAGCAACATTGCCTCCACACACTACCATTTCATCTCGTATGGGAAGGCATTCGAAGGGGTAATGGCAGTATGGCCTCTTTCGATAGAATGGGGTTACCTACTCTGATGTTCTAAATTGCCTGGGGCTGATAAAATCTGTCTGAGAAACAAGAGTGAAGAATAGAACTTGAGTGAACCAGACCTCAGTATGTCGACAGCTCACAATGGGCCAAACTTACTGGTGCCATTCTTTTAAAAGTCTTATTCCCCCACCCACATAATATTCCATGTGGTAGAGTTTCTGTACAGTGTTTTTCCCATCTTGGTCTGAGTGGGTCACCCGCCCATCGTTTGGCGAAAATGTAATTTTTTGGGTAAGCCACCCACCCTCTCTCCGCCATCACACGTGACTTCACAGTGATCTGGTGTAGTTGTATACAACCTTTATTTTTGTTTTCTTCTTTCGCGGCTGGTGGTGGGTGTTTTGGGTCAACTCGTCTCAAAACTTGTGGTACTCAGTCCACAACCCCTTGGTCGAGCACGCTGGTTTCTACTTGCACAGCAACAACAAAAAAAACCCCAGGACGTGGCGTAGCTCTTATTTTCGTTTCAGGTACACCTTTGCTGACTATTTAATTATGTTACTATTGTTGTCTTCTTTTGTTCAATATTGGATATTTCTTTAACCCCACCATTAATGGTCGCTAGTATAACCCTAGCTTGTATGTGGTGTTGTGACCGTCCTTATCGCGATTCCTAGGTTCGATTGCTACGGACGCCCCCATGATACACCTAACGACATTACGAACCTTATTCGATGCCTCTACCTGTAATTTTCCAATTTTCGATAGACACTTTGTTATTATATAATAATTCCGTTTAAACGTGAACATTGCTTGTGTTACTTTTTTTTGACGCTGTCGTGTACCGCACGACATACATCAAGAGTGTCCAGGCTGCCATTTCCTTATCACCAAGGTTTTACTAGCGATCCATAATTCTGTTTTCATTTACCACTTTCCATGACGTGCTACGTGGCATACTCGGGGTCAAAGTGCTTCTGCCCAGAGAGTAAGGGCACTTCCAAAACCAACACCGTACAACCCAAACCGCTTACCAGAGCCTTTTCCGTACCCCAGAATCCTAAAATCAAAACCCACACAGCGCTACATCGTACCACCTCTGTCCGAGTTCCCAGTGCACCCATTGACGTTGTGAGTGAAGATACACCCCATTCGGTTTCCGATGAAGATGTGACACCTACCGTCTGTCCCGCCCATAACCCTAGTACGGGTGATGAAATAGAACAAGTGGCACGGGCAATTCTAAACGCCAGACGGTGTGTAGTTGTAAGTGGTGCAGGTATATCGTGTAGTGCTGGGATCCCCGACTTTCGTTCGCAAAACGGACTATTTTCCACACTAAAGGAACGTCACTCGAGTCACATCAATCAGGGACGTGATTTATTCGATGCCCAACTCTTCCAAAACGAGACCACTACCCGTATTTTCCACCAGTTCATCGGTCAGTTTAAACAGTCGATTGCTCATGTACGTCCCACCACAACTCACCAATTCCTCCAATGGCTTCATTCACAAGGACGCCTCACGCGGTGGTATACCCAAAACATCGACGGTCTCGAAGCGAAAACGGGACTCTCGGTACTAGGACAATTACGACCCAGACCATCTAACACTACTGACCCCTTGTCTACTGACGAGGAACCCATCCGTGATTTACCTGAAGAACACGACCCTCTCCAGCGAAAATTGGTCCGCGCCACCCATCCTCAGACCCGGGCCACTTCTCCTGAATCTGTCGCTTCATCCCAGACGAGTGACGAATTCTCACCCGTTAATCCGCTGATTGTGTCTACCTCGGCCAACGGTGGATCTGCTCTACCTAGTCCCTGCACACCGTCACGCATTATGCGGGATCCACGAGCCACGGTAGTACCATTGCACGGCGATCTCGACCAGCTGGTATGTCAACTCTGCTCCACATACTATCCCTTTACGCCGGCCTTTTTCACCATGTACCAGCGGGGTGAAGCACCGATATGTCCCCACTGTGACAAATTAAACCGAAATCGGGCGTTGGCGGGACGACGTGCTATTAGCGTAGGTCGCTTACGTCCCAACATTGTCTTATACAATGAACCCCACCCTTCTGGTGACCTAATCGCCAAAGTCATGAACAACGACGTACGTCACCGACCGGACCTACTGTTAATATTGGGCACCCGACTCAACGTCTACGGCTGCAAAGCCCTAGTGAAATCGCTGGCCAAAACGGTTCATCAGCACAAAAAGGGTCAGGTAATCATGGTTAATCTGGAACCCATGCAAACCAAAGAGTGGGATTCGTTTATTGATATTCAAGTATTGGCCCCCGCGGACGACCTCATCCGTGATATTATTCGGGTACGGGATGCCCAAACTTGTCTTACCCATTTTTGGGAGTTGGATTTATCGTCCCCATCGGTTTATCCCAGGTCACCCTTGCCGCGGTTACCCGTTGCCAAATTAAAGCGTGCTAATTCGTTGCCCATCTATGACACCGAGAGCACTACTGACTGCCTTGGTGCGGGGATAACCAAATCTCGGAGTAGCCCCCCACCTCCACCACTGGTGAAAGCTACTCGGTTGGAAACACAATTGAAGCCGGGTGCTGTAGATGTGCCTCGGAGTTCGACTAACACCCAACGGAAATCTGACATGCCTGTCGAAACTGAGCTGGAGAGTGAATCACCTACTGAAAATGTAACGAGAAATACACCCACTATCACCCTCGTGCGTTCCTCGTCAATCGAATTATCGTCGAAGCCGATTTCTCTGGATAATATTTTAGACACTTTGTCCAGTTCATCCGAGTCTGAAGACCACCAGTCAGACATTCTGTTCACAAATAACATTCCTTTGGAATTTGCCACTCTGCAGTCAAGGAAACGGAGGCAAAAGCTTACAAGCAGTGGTTCAGTAGTAGACGATTCTACTTCACCCGATCCAGGTTCACCAATAAACTTGATTAAAAGGGAAACAGCCATTACTACCGCTACTGCCGCCCTTCCACCTCGTAAACGACAATGTTGGACCCAAGCTATACCAGTTACCACCGCTGTTACTAGTACCAAGCCCCCTATCAGGAACCCAGCGACCCAGTCTAAAAAATCTAAGAAGCCGCCCCCACACTCCTCCACTATATCAACCGATAAGGGTGTCGATGAAGTGAGTAGGAAACCCTCGCCCACTGTGTCTACATCCGTATCCCTTGCAATCCCCCAATCTGCAGGTAACCCCTCACCGCCCAGTCCACGGTTAACGCGGCAACGTGCCAGATCTAGTGCAGGATTAAAACAACTCATGCAACCAGCCAAAGCGCCCGGGTTACGGCGGCAGTCTAAACATACCAAAGCTGCTTTCAAACCACCCTTGGCCGCTAAAGTTTTGACAACCGAACGGGTTACTCGTAGCGGTCGTCGTTTGGCTGTTTAAAATTGTGGGCAAGCCATAAGGTGGATAAAGAATTACAGAGTGATGGTGGATTTTCACATGATTGCAGAAAAACCTGGTTATTAACCTGTATGATAATTTTTTTTCTTGACATTTTCTAAATGGTTATTTGGGCTATAATTATCACAGCTGGACGTTTGAGGTGTACCACGAAATAATATAAAACCATTATGGTATTGCTTTATTTGTACTTTTGCTTGACTATAACGTGATACATTTTTTTGGGGGGGGAGGGCAATGTGGCAGGTCGGACTGTAAATGGCGAAAGTTGATAAAGAATGTGTGATTGACACCTAGTGATTTACCCCTTCCTGGGTTTTACTTGCTGTTTCAAAAACTGTGGTGGTGGTGGTAAGTCACTAGGGTAAAAATCCGACTTTGGCGACCAATGACCTTATATGACTGGAATGGCTCAGCCGTAAACATGGAATGAGCGAACAAGTCGGATCTGCACGTGGTTAATCTGCACACTGTATTTAAACCAAAACTGTAGACCGGCTGCGGTGACACATCAGTCACAGATAAATAAATGACGAGTATTCATTGCTAATAAGGGTGGGAATATGGCTTGGGTATACTTTGTGGACGTGTTCATTATTCGAGGTTTCCATGTAGATAAAACTATACAGTTATCAGACTTTTGGTTTGGATCAGTTTTCCCAAATAAAGTTTCTGACGTGGAAAAATAGTTTATACGGAATCTGCCCCATGTAGTGGGGTGAATTGGAGTACTATTGTAAAATTTGGAAAGTTTTAGTAGGCGCCTATAAAACTGCCATGGTGCAATTGGGAGGGGGAAAAAGATAACATATGGGTAATTTCTTTTCGACTCTATAGCGAAAAATCCGCCAAAGTTGAGTGGATCTCTCACAAAATCCTATTGGTTAAGCTGAAGTTGGTACATTTTTTCCTCCGAGTCTCTAAATAGTCGAAAAAAAATCACCCATATTGTGCGTGGTTCCCTCGGTGTGGTACAGCTTAAGGTGCAAGTGGTGGTGACAACGGACGAATCCTTAATTTAGGAAAAAAAACATATACATTAGACCTGACATAATTATATTGAATATTAAGTGAAATTGTGATGGTGGTAGATATGTGAAAAATTGCATGAAGCACAAAGAGATAAGCTAAGAATATGAGTATACATTTCATACCAACTCATAGAATAAAATCCACAAGTATATTCGTCGCTGTTGGTCAAGTTATTTACGTCGATAGAGAAGAATACATCCCAATGGAATTTACAAGGTAATAGTCACCGATGGAATGTAGACAAGTTGATATACAAGTACCTGGATTTTCATACCAAAGACTGTCAAATTTATCATGTAGAGCGCAAAGTGGGATTGATTTATGATTTATGTTGGTAGTGTTAACCACATTAGGGCCTTCTTGTCATTATAAACCAAACGGTGTGATAGGATTGCTTAGGAACGACCTTGCATCCTGCATTTTTAAGTTTAGTGGGTAAATACTCTAGCTTGTTGCCAATGTAGTTGTTAATGACCAGTTTGACTAGTCTTGTAATATTAACTCAGAGGTGATTAACGATGGTGACGTGATGTCGAAAAAAATGCATGATTACTATAAAAGGATAGCATTGCTGGGTCTCAGTCGACATGTAGGAGAGAGGGTTCATTATTAGTACACTCGACAGTTTATTTTCGTCAGTCTTTCAATATCACTTTTTACACCCAGTGAATATCGTTACCCCACTTGCACCATCACAAAAAAAGTGATATATTTGATTCGCATCCATCTCTTGGTAGAAATCGAGGGACGAAAGTGAGGGGAAAAAAGTGGCGGAGGAGGCGTGTATGACGGAGGGTAACACAATTTTGCCCTAAATCTAATCGCTTTGGGCAAAAGTGTTACACAACCAGGACCAACCTATGAAGCATGTATGATCACACCCCACCTTGACCTCGACCGCTAAAACTCCCAAAGCCGTCAATTCTCCGGGTCTAATTATTAGCCCTTGTCGCATTCTTTAGCAAGTGATTCAGGTTAATATATTTCATACACGGCCACTTTTTTTCATTATTATCCTCAAGAACAATGGTACAAAGCTCACTCTATTGTGTCGATTTCACAATTGAGGAAACTAGTCACTTGGGCTTAGAGTTGATTTTTTTTGGTCTATTCCAAGCTGCCTACCTGGCTATACCGTTGTTGACCTGGTTTTTCCTCCTTGTAGTAGAACGAATGAATGTGGGACAATGGGGGGAGGATGAACAATTGTGTTGTATGGCGGTGTGTTTTTCTTTATTTTGGTTTCCTAGTACGGAAGATCCAATGGCTGATGGGAGCATTAACGAGTGAAAGTTGGATGATTGGCCCCCTCCACTAATTTCTGAGTAAACGTTGTTGGGCCAATTCTTCAAATGATATTTAAAAAGGTGCGGTTGGGCCTCACCCATTCACAGTTTATCGCCTTTATTTTTTTTTCGTTTTTCAGATTTTTTTGTTGTGCTTGTTTGTTGAAATTACTGTTAGCCGTTCTTTTTGCTTGTTGTTTGTGTTTTTCGACTCAACTTACAGAAGTTTATAACCCATACTGTCGTTGTGCAGAGTGAGCCACTTTGCCTCTACTTCCCCTTTAATAATTTAATAACAACTATTTATACCCTACATATCCACTTCATTTAATATCCCCTTATTCTCGACTTTTACTCGAGCTACTGTGGTTGGTATCCCGGCTCCACTTTTGCTTCGTATTTCGTAATAGTGTATTATTTACCAACTGTATATCGACACACAACGAATGCTCGTAAGCGAAACAGCGTGTTGAGCTTTATTTATTTCTATACACGGTTTACAAGGTGAGTTCACTATTTGATAACATAAAGATGTATAGAATTACAGAGAATACCCCCTTTTTTTGGAATCCAAATAACTATATATAGGACTGTGACCGGGAACTTCATAAGTAGCAATGAATTCATCCTAGCCAAGAACTGATTTTTAGTCCAGATTCACTACTACTGTACTCGGGTTAATTTTTATAATGTGTGTGGCACAGCAACTTCCATCCTTTTCTTCATTATCTTCCTTTTTATTTTCATTGTAATAACATTTAATCCTGTTAAGGCAAGAATACAGTTGAATGTGTTTATTTGATCCATTCTTTCATCATTCCAGCGCTTGTAATTCATTGCTAATTTTGGCTGTGTGTATGGAGGAATGGGAAAGATTATCTTGTCATATTCACATATAGCGGCCAATGGATTTCGGGCCTTTGGGAGCTCATCCTTGGCTGTTATACAACTTCCCACCTATTTATTAACTACCTGAACGTTTTGTGTTCGGTGTATCCTCGTAATATCTGTCCTTGTCGGTTAAACTGTACTGTGTTTACTAACATCCAACTCTGCGACTTTTTTCATTACAACTTATCTCCTGTTATATATCACTGCGTTCTCTGCAGTTCTCACACAACAGTAGTTTGAATTATTACTATGTATAAGCCAGCGGCCGTTTCATTGGTAGTGTTAAGCCTGTTGGCTTTGGGTACCTTTGGTACCCCTGTATCCCCTGATGATAGTGTGATGATATCCCACGTCAAACGTAGTCTTCCCCGACCGAATGCCTTCGAGCTGACCCGTGCTACCAAAGACGAAGATTCCGACGACGTAAGCGCTTCGTCAAGCAAGCCTAAAGATGAAGCTCAAGCCAGCCCTGTATCGACCTCGTCGTTTAGTAGTAAAAATGTCAAGGATGACGAGGACGAAGAGGATGAAGACGTCGACAACGGTAAAAAGCCCAAGCCGACCAAAACCTCGACTTCCAAATCCACACCCACAGAAAAGGCCACGTCGACTACCAAAAAGCGAAACAAACCGACCTCGACTGAAGAAGAAAGTGAGACAGAGACCGAAACCGAGTCGGAAACTACCAAAACCACAGCAACACCCAAATCCACCATCACTCATTACAGCACTCCTGAGGCGCCAACCTCCACTAGTACTGCGGAACCCCGTCCTTATCTTGAAGGTGATCCGACCAATGGTGCCGAGGGTCTCGTCCAGTCCGGATTACTGCTGGGGCTACTAGTGAGTGCCACCACTGCCCTGCTATCCTTGGCCTACTAATTTCCTCCATTTCATTGTTTCCCGGACTAGGGGTGCGGAAACTATTTAGCATGTCAAAAGGGACCAATCTTGGTGGTTAATCCAATAGGTTAATAAGCGGGGATTGCAGTCAAGGAGGTCAAGTGTGCTTGCGGGACATTTTGACGGTTTGCTCCTTCACCCTGTGAGCGGTGGAAGTTTCGTATAAAGATGTCATAATTGCCTTGGGGTCTTCGTTTCTTTTCCCATCTCTAATATATCGGTTCCTTGTTTGTTGCGTGTCTTCTGTTCCTGAAGAACCCTACTGCATTCTTTAAACCGAATTAGGTAAACCGGATCCTTCACTCTGTGAGAGGTCCCCCCCCACTGGTTTGATTTATTTAGATCAGCGTTCCCACAGTTTAAGGAAGGCGAAGGGTGAGAGGGAAGGGATAGTCCATCTCTTCTAGGGAGGTGTGGTGCTATATAATGTCTATTTCTTAATAATTTCTATAACTCGGTTTATTCTTCCTCGCTTGGAAAACTGACGGACTTAATATTTGCGCTTTGTTTTTGATTCATCTATGTAATGGTTCCCTAGAGGTTAGCGTTGGCTAATTTTTTTTAATATATCTATAATTGTGGCTGTGAGAAATGACGTGTCATTTTTATGTAGGGCTTGTAAAGTCCCTTCATGGCGATTTTGTCAGTCATGTTGGTGTATTTTGCTGAAATATGTTGGCAAAAATGTCACCATCCGGTGGGGGAACCCAGACGTGTTGTCTGGTTCAATAACTGGACTCGTTCGTACTGATAAAGAAGGTTCAATAACAAACACGAGATCATCTATATCCTTGTGTAGTGGAAAATTTCCGCTTTGCCACCTGTCATCTGATCGCTTAGCTGGAATCAAGTGCCGTCACACTTCACAGCCAGGAAAAGAGTTACTATTGTCAGTCACTAATAGAGGACTGGGCCATTTTAACAACTGGCTTATTACACGTGTGATGAATGATTTCCCTGACTATTTTGAGTTAAAGGCTATGTCGTTTCTCACCCGCTCAACTCACATTATTATTATTTATTTAACATTTCTGGTTTGACCCAAAGATAAGGGCGAAACGCATGGTTGGTGGGTGGAATTGCTTTTCACCATTAATGGTTTATCCTAGTCGTTGTCCGCAGTCCTTGGTTGCCTTGGCCTGTCCATTTGTATTGGACGTAGAGCTATTTCTCGTCCATCTGAGGTATTTTTCACTGGTAACCATTTACCATTTGGTTTAATTCCTTGACAGTCCTTGGTTTCTAACCCCTCACATTGGCTTGTCTTTTTTATTTTCACTTGTACCCCCTTGGTCATTCGTCCAATTCCTGTACCCATTGACCAACTCAACTAGAACTTATTCGGTTGACGTTATCTGTTCTGCTCCCCACCCTCTTCACTAACGGTGGTATTATACCTTCCAAGCCTATCATATATATATATATACCGAGTCGTATCACGGAAGTGCACCAGCATGTCCCCTATTGCTCCACCCCCTACTGCTAACCCCGCACTTTATCCCCGAGTCCGTTCGGCCGCCAGTTCGTCCTCGTCCGAATTCGAACGCAACAAATCCCGCCCCTCTGAGAATTCCGACGGTCCAACACTAACTTGGCTCACATGGGTCAAATACCAGACCTGGTTTGTGTGGGCGGGGGTCAAGGATGCGTCAATGTGGCCTACATGTCTCATTGTAGTGTATGGGTCGCGGACCATTCAGAGGCAGGTGTTCAAATGCGTGTTTCTCAATGGGGTGTTATTTCTCGGTAGTATTATATTTTATCATGTGGTATTACGTAATCTTCACTTGGGTCGACTTATGATGTGGTGGTGGCGGCAAGGTTCCTATTCTTCTGCTTCTTTGGGGACCGTCGGGGATCCCGCTGGTAGTGGTGGGAATGGGCTGTACACTTTGGGGGATATCACCACTACTGCATCGTTACCCGTGTGGATGGTGTTGGAGCGGTTGGTGACGTTTGCGTATAATGCCTTTTGGTTGTATCCGTTGTACTGTCTGAGTTTTCTACTCAACGCTATTTGGTACCAAGAGATAGCCGATCGGGTGTACACTATGCGGGGCGGTGAACCCACTCGGAATCCGTTGACGTATTCCACCATGTTACGTAACGTAGCCAGTGAAATCTACCGTATTTTACTCTTCTTTACCTATGTCGTGTGGACCAGTTTGATTTATTTGGTTCCAGTGATCGGACCCCCGATGTCGTTTGTACTGTGTTGCTGGTTGTACGCATTTTACAGCTTTGAATACCAGTGGATCAATAAGAATTGGTCGTTTGAAAAGCGACTAGATTATCTCGAACGACGGTGGGCCTACTTTATGGGATTTGGCCTCCCTTGTACCCTTTGTACATTTTTCTCTTCCCAGTTTATCAGTGCTGGTGTGTTTGCGTTCTTGTTCCCCATGTACATTATCATGGCTAATATCGCTCTTCCTTTACCACGGAGGCATGATCCGACGTTGACCCAGTCCCCTTTACCGTCATTTTTACCCGCGCGATTACCAATTTTTTCTTTGCCTAAACGGTTTAACACCTTTTTATTACATCAATTTCGACGGTACCAATACCGACGTAATCGACCTTGATATACTCTTATGTCTCCCCATGTTTTTCTACCAACAAAGGAAGGGTTGGGATAGTGTGTTTGTTTTATTATATGCCTTGGCTTATCAAGTGTAGACATTTTCATTTATTTTTGCACTTGTGGAATCCCTATCCATGCGTTGGTAGCCAAAACATACTATAGTGTGTGTGTCTTGAGTAATAATAAATATAACTGTGGTTTACAATTAACTAATCCGGTAAAAAAATATATCGTATGCTTTTGAAATATTTCGTTCGTAAAGAAGGGGGGTTTAATGGAAATAGCGATGAGAAGGAGATCTGATGACTTTTAGAGTCCTGATCCTGGGTATTGTTCGTATTCAGCTCGTCCTGTTTACTATATTCTTTTACTTGGACCAGTCCACAGCGGAGTAGATTATAATCACATCGATGCCCCGGATCCATTGTTAGCAACTCAAATAGCATAAATTTTCGGCACTCTCCTCCTTCCCCAGCCACCATGTTTTTCCGTGATAACCTTTGTGGTAATACTTCCACTCTATCATCACATCGGTACAAAATCACCTATTAGCCTAATCCGTTGGTAGACGCGGTGTTGATCGCATACGTGGTGGTTTAGGAGGCGGAATAGGATTACGACGAGTGGGCTGCTCCGGGGAACCTGGTTTGAGCGGGTTGCCACCAGAAAAGTGAAGTTTGGCGATTTCCTTGACGGAGAGATGTTGGGGGATCGGAGGTGGTGAAGACTTGGGTTCGGCGGTCGGTTTTATCACGGGTCGAAGTCGGCGTGGAACCGGAGGTGGTAGTGCATGGGAGCGCGTGGGAGAAATTAAAGGTGAGGTATGAGTGGCAGCAGCGGGTGGTTTAGCAGTTGAAGGTACAGTAGAGGATAGGACTGGTTGAGGAGCGGGGCGAACGGCCCGAGGTGGTCGAGGTGGTGGGGTTGATGAGGCTGTTGGAGACGGTGCCAATGGTTGATTTGTGGCAGCAGGGCGTGATCCCTGAGGTAATGGACTATGTGTGGTGGGTGGTTTGGAGAGTGATGCTGTATTGGGGAAAACTCGAGGGGCAGAGATGGTAGACACATTGGAGGCGGAGCTGGTCGGTGCTTCCGTGCTGGCGGTAAAATGCCCGTCAAAGTCAGCGAACCAATTGGATTCAATTAAATTATACTGGTGATCGAAATGGGTAGGGACGCTGGGGGTTTTCCTGGTAGGTGAGGGCCACTTGGCCACAAACGGCGCTTCGGGCAATGTCGTATCGCCAAATATCGGATAGGTAGTAGTGCTGTGAATTGGGCCACCAAACTGGCGAGTGACTGCTGCTCGTGAGGACTGGGCGGTTGGAGAAGCGGAGCCGGCGAGTTCAGGCCACAGTGATACATCTTGCGCAACGGCTGGTGATCCTGTACTTGTCGAAATAACGACAGCAGCAGTAGCAGAATTCGTCGACATATGCCCGCTACTAAACACAGACAAGTTAGGCAGTTGATTAGTTTTGGCACTACCGGACCCACAAGAATCCCCCCGGCGGGTAGGCCTTCCACGTCGCATGGGCGTCACCGGGGTGATAAATTCCTCGTCTACAAGTTTGTCCATCTCGGAACTCGTACGATGGTCCGGGGTTATCAACGAAGACAACTGTTGATTGCCGAATGAGCGTAGATAAGTTGATGTTTCTCCCACTGGATGTTCTATAGTCGACACCCGTGGCGGTGTACCAGAGTTTATGAAATGGGCCGGTTCTTGGTAACGGTTGGTGATGGGACACGATTGACCCAGTAGCTCGAAAGTGCGGGTTGTCAACTGGTAGATATCAGGTCGACGCAGTGGATCCTCCTGCAACATCCAATCCACTAGGCCACGCAGGGCCGACGAATACTCTGGAGTATCGGGTAACGTATACTGGCTATTAAGAATGGCCAATTCTCCCATGTTTTCAAAGGGTGTACGGTAGTAACACAGTTTGTACAGTAAAATACCCAAGGCCCAAATATCCATTTTTTCGGTAAGACCCTGTTTCAAATACAGATCAATCAACTCCGGTGCTCGATACTCTAACGTAGTATGGCGTTGGATATCTTCTTCATAATGTGTGACCTGTTTCCGGGTTAATGCTGTGCCCACCAGCACACGTTCTTGGGTACAAGAACCAAAATCACAGAGTACAAACCGACTTAAATCACTAGCAATCAAGATGTTTTCCACCTTGAGATCGCGGTGAATCACAGGCGGTGTTTGGTAATGTAAATGGGCCACCGCCTGACACACTTGGGAAAATATTCGCAATATTTCCCGCTCTTCCAGTGGCGTTCGACGCCTTCGGTTCAGCAAATCCACCAAACTGCCTGCCGGACAATATTCCATCAGTATAAACGTTTCGTACCTCTGACCCATCCCCAAGGGTTCCGTGGCCGACCCGAAAAACTGGATAATATAAGGATGACCCGACACCTGTTGCATTATGCGATGTTCTCGTTCCTCTGAGTCGTCAGTCACCGTACGTTTGAGTACCGCCCTATCCCCCGCTTGTTTATTCGAGGTACCACCCAGTCCCGACTGTATTTCTACGAGGTAGATGTGAGACCGAACACCCTGTGTCAGTAAACGTTGAACAGTCACATGGTAATCGCCTACTGTCTTGGTCGTCCCGGGAGGTAATATACTGGGATCGTAGTATTCTTCATCTTGAATTTCACTTAGTCGATGTAGAGGGTCCATGCCGGCACGCCAATGTGAATGTGAAAGGGAGAAGATAATTTCTGACTAGTAACGTTTTTTTTATATTCGTTAACAATTGATTAGTTGACCGGAAGTAACGACGAGGCAGAAAAAAAGAAAGATAAAATCGAAAATAAAGGCAATGCAAGCAGAATCCCTCCCCCCTCTACTTCCCTAGACTGTTGTAAAGTTGGTGCAAGGAAATGGGAATGAGTTGGTCGGAACGGGTCCAGCAAGTGGGAAACAAGATTGGGTAACACCAGCACTTGGCCCACTTTTACCCTACCAAAGCTCACTAGGGACTCCGACAGAAACCACTTGCTAATGTGGCGTATTGCTAAGGCGTATACAGAGTGACTGCCCTACCGTTCCATATAGAGCTACCAAACCCAAGGTATGGCTCCCTTCATTTTACTCGCCACAGATACAGTATTCTACAAAAGAATTAGCGCACAATGAAAGATAATTCTGGGCAATTAAGAATATTAGGTTTTGCGGAGGGGGTAACCATCATGGCTGAGTTGCAGCGAGAACACATTTTGCGGTGCCACGCCAAAGTGGTTGGTATTAGCGTGCGCAAAATAGAGAGGTTAGTAGTTGTTTGTACGAGGTAATTACACAGACCATGGCAGTTAGTTCCTTCGTTACCTCAGATGGCACTCGTCTAGAGAATCACCTGGATAATTTCCAGGAGGTGTAGCGAAGGCATCAAGGTGCTTCAGTTCTGAGAGCAGGGCCACTCTTTAGGTGATTCTGCAAGTGAGAATTGTGAGCTAAGAGTATCTGGTTGCGTGTGTCTCCAGCCACAAGCACTGGTGCTTATCTGATATATCGTGTATTAATGGTTGTCTGGATATTCTATTGCTAACTACTAATACGCATCATTCTGTGTTTCTGCTGTTTTCTTCCTTGCTACGCATACCCTTCACTCACCGACACAAACCACTTTTACATGGCACCGCAAACTGTGTTCTCACTGCAACGCAACCGTGCCAGTTACCCACCACAAACGTAATATCGTTGGCTGCGCTAAATTATATTTCATTGCGCGTAAATTCTTTTTGCACAACACAATATGTAATGTAATAAATTTCGTTCTTATGGGTGCGAGTAGGCCCCACAGGTAAACGAAAGTAATAAAATATGGGTGATTTTTTTCAACTATATAGAGATTTGGAGAAAAAATGTACCAGTTACGAATTTAACCAATAGGGTTTAGTGAGAGATCTACTCAATGCTGGCGGATTTTTCACTAGTCTAAAAAACACTACCCATATATAATAGTATTGTAACGGAATCGAGAAGGATCACCCAAAAATAATAAGAACTTAACGAGCAGATTAGTGTCTAAATATTTATTTGTATTACAAATGAAGAAATCAGTTCTTTTTTTAGGGGGGAGGGAAGAAGTCGCCGCTATTTAACTAATTTACCCTAGTGGAGAGGCTTGGAAATTATGTAAAAACTTATATGTGGGATGAATTGCCCTATTTGGGCTTCTCGTCGTATGAGTTTAGTCTGACTCTACATTCCGGCCTGGAAGGTTCCTTACACTCAATTTGGAGAAACTGTGAGGATTCATAGGGCCTGAGTTAACCATGATACGATCAGGGTGACAGCTGGAATTGCAGATTGACTATAGCTGGTCCGCAGGTTTGCTTTCTCTAGGAATCTTCCCTGTTCCGCATTTTCTACAGTGAAGGGAAGCGACTAACATCATCGTGAGGAGGGGAAAACCTGAGCATGGGTTCCCCTCCTCGAGTTTTTTGCATTCTAAAAGCATATTTGTCCATCATAATCCACTTTACTATATTGATAGTTGAGGTTTGGAGACCATAACATCAGTCACTCAATTCGTCCCAAGTAACAAGGACTATCTCCTATAGGGATGATGTAAGAAAGCGGAATCACTGCTGATATGCAGGCCCACTCGAAGTGAGGTAGTGGGGCCTATATTACTGCGTGTTAAAACCAAGTTTATCAAAGCATAATGAGCTACAACGCGAGAAAACCTTCTGGCATGGTAAAATATATAAAAAAACTGAGTGAGTGGAATTCGCTGAAGGAAAACGAGTTTCACTCTTATTATTTTGGTGAATGAAATGGCTTACGAAGATGTTGAATATAAATTTTATTTAGATAGAAAGGAATGTGTGAAAAGCTACTGAGTCGCACTAAAACAGGTATGTCAAGACTCCACAGAAATCCTCATGTGGCAATCCTGTTGTTTTTGATATGTTGAAAATAAGGGATGGCTGATAAAGAACAAATGACAAAAAAATCGCACTGCTGACAGCAAAGGTCTAACAAAGTGACAGAGCGACCTTGAGGAAAAAAAGGGGCAATAAACCTCTCTCACTAGCGTAAATACCCCTTGCTTATGGGTAACAATAATGATACCTTTAGGGTTCAAATCAGTTTACTACATTCAAGTTTCCCAGACACATCAGGAAACAGAGTCTGATAAACCAGATCCAGATGGTAACATTTTCCAAAATTTACAACATTGCTCAATAAAATTCGCTGCGTTGGCTTCCACAGGGTTTGTATTGCTCAGTTGGAAGAATGTTACGGAAAACCCGCCATACTCATTCCCTATTGAGTACTCATTGGCATCATTGGCCACCGTTATATTGTGAATGAAGGTGTATGCATCATTTTGGGCCGTGGTAAAATAGCGATGGGAAAGCAATTGTGAATTTTCCGAAAGTGCGTTTAATACGGCCGTTTTCGTGATAGCCCCAGTCACCAGGTACTGTTTTTCCAACAGGAACACTCTGGCCGCTCCGGCGATTTCGGGCGACAGTTCCTTAGGTTCCTCGATGATTATTTCTGATGTGGCCAATTGGCGAAGTTCACTGAGGTTTATTTCGTCGACGGAACGGTCATACATTTGAGGGGTGAACTTGAGCCAAATAGCTGTACAAATTTCTGAAGTCCACTGGGTATTGAACAGATTCCCGGTGGCCCACACACTTCCCGAGAGGCAAGTGGCTACAATGCTCAATGCGGTGAATCTAGCGAGCTTCATGGCGTAAAAGTGGATAAAATAACCCAAGGTACGAAAAAAAGTGAGATAGAGAGGTTGAAAAATCCTTGAAAGCAATATGTGTAGCAAAAAGTGCGATTTAGTCACAGCAAAGAAAAATGGTCGATAATCAGAATTTCATGAATAGTTTGGATGTGGGCGTGGTAGAACCCTTTATATTGGAAAAGAAGCTGGAGATTACATCTTCCAACGGGGGCGACCAGCTCCCTCAAGATGAAGCTGATTTGATGGCCACAAGTCGGGACATCCCAGATGATGGCGTAACCTCTTCGCAAGGCCTCTCCTTGCCTTGTGTTCCCAACATGGAGCCAATGGATGACATTTATCTCCATGAAAATTGGTTTCATTTTGATGTTGAAGTGCACTTTATGTTAGTTATGATTTTGTTATGTCATTTCTGTGTTTTGTAAGGAGACTAGGTCAGGGAAGCTCGAATCCCTCATGAATAAAAAACATACTTGTTTTATTAAAACGATTTGCTTACCTACTCGTAGGCTCTATTGTTTTATTTGAATGCCTTCTCGCACCAGTGACCTGAATCCCATTACAATATAATAGAGATTGAGGGTTGCGCTATGGACAAAATACTCTCATTAACGCTCAGATATAGTGATAATTTTTTTCCAACTCTACAATGAAAAATCTGCCAGAATTGAATGTGTCTCTTACTACCCTGTGGGAAGCAGATAAAGACCAGACCATAGCCCACCTGTGAATTGAAAAAATAGCACCCCCTGCCTCTTTCCTTACACTGGCTAATGGAAGGTTAGAGTGAGTCTCCATGAAAATATAGAGTGGTAGACCTGACGTCATGTGGCCATAGATTTTTACTCTCACTCACTATCATCCAGGTCGTCCATACGTTTCCTGCGTCATAGTGAGAATACAATTACGAAGGAATGGGGCGATAAATGGCAATCTGAGGATGAGCTCCCATTAGCAGAACAGGTATTATGCAACAGGTAGTATTCTGTATTACTAACATAATATAGCGTTCCCATTCCTCCTTCCCTTAATATGGGTGATCTTTTTTTGACTATATAGAGATTCGGAGGAAAAAATGTACCAACTTTAGTGTAACCAATAGGATTTTGTGAGAAATCCATTCAACTTCGGCGGATTTTTCGCTATATAGTCGAAAAAAAATCATCCATATGGATAGCCAGAAAAGGCACATTCTTTTCCTCCCCAATCTTAGGGTGAGATATACCCTACATGGTCATTATCCAAAGAGTCCCATTTGTATAGAAAACAGAGAGGACAGGTGATGGCTATATCATAGGTACTCTTTCCCTTCCTCCGTCATGAAAAATCATCACAGAAGAAATGTTACACCAGCATGATCTGTGTTACCTTGGCTCTCAAAGTTTCTCCGTTAGTCATCATTATTTCGTTTAACGGCAAGGGACAAAAAGTGGAAAACTCTAAGCCCTTGTTATGGTGCTTTATCTGACCGAATGCCTAACACGAGATTATCAATTAGCTAATGACAAGGCAGGGAAATCACCCATCTATGATAGCTTTGGTTGAAGGGCAGAGAATGGGGTACTGATATTGTAGGTGTAGTGCCGGCCAAAGGATGGCAACGAGATTAACCCGATTGTACCATCGTCCGTAGCCTGACTTCCACAAACTGTACGCATACAGTCGTGTTGGAACAATGGGAACAATGTTGTGCCTCCAACCTAGGCGGGGTTTTTCGTGTATTTTTAGTCAGGTTCTCCCATTCCGTGGCTTATTGTTGATGGGGGAATTAATCTTGACCAAGCAAGATTAATTCCCGCACCTTTTCGTAGATTCCAGTTTGTGATGTGGAATATCATTGATGATGATTCCACCTACGTTTATGATGATGGAACCACATTGTTGATGTGGTTCCCTTCCTTTGTGATGCTGATGGGAAGTGGATATTATTCCTTATATCCCTTCCTGTGATTGTTGAATGAAGTGGACATCAATTGTGATATCCTTGGCCTCTTTAGCGTCCTAAAGGTGGCGACCTATTGTTGTGACCAGGTGATAATCGAACTCTTTGTTATCACCTGTGTATTGT
>JAOPJG010000522.1:0-22153 GCA_027478255.1 Dispira simplex | reverse complement strand
CACGATCAGAAGGAAGGGATGACCGCCTTCACCGAAAAACGTGCCCCCAAATTTGAAGATAAGTAGGTTTAAATTGCCACGCTTCCGATTTTCTCCTTTCTATCTTCTCAATGTGGAAATCTTGATGAATATACGCCAAGAAGAACTATTTCTACCACTGTTAGGATGTGAATAAACAACGATTTTATTGTATTGACTTTCCGTTGAGACGAAATAAAGAGCAGCGCCAGGCGGAAATGATAAAATGAGGTTAGCAGTCGAGCACTAGTATTATTTTAAGAAAGACACGGCCGAGTGGTGTTGTCTTCCAGTTGTTACCCGAATCCTTAAAGTCGCTCTATTAAATTACCATTATTTCCGCAGAGAAAGCTGAACCTCATTGCGTTTTGCACTCGTACCCTCCTTCTTTCAACGCACGGAAAACAAAAGAGAAAACAGTTGTGGCACACGAATACGTCTGTGGGTAAAATATGCGGCGAAACGTTAATAGCATAAACAATCAAGTATAATCAGAGTTCAAATCTGCCATTTCTTATCTGTCGGTGGTCTCGTTCGGCCTGTAGTGGTCTTGGATCCTTCCGGGGAATAGCCACTAGGTAGTAGAAACTAATATTTATCGGGTTTAACCCGCTGCTGTTGAGAGGGTGTGAATATTTAGCTATCCCCTGAATAAGGCCAAAGTAGTGCTAAAAACAGCACGACTCACTAAAAATAACAAGTCCACCTATGGCAAGCTAGATAAAGTAACGGCATGTTCTGCTCAGGTGCAAACTGACGTAACAATGGCTGGCATAAAACGGTATATTTGGGCAAAATGCGTCCGATTGTTACACACCGACGGGCCTACTTGGCCCTAGATGGAGATTACATGCCTTAATATCTTCAATAATAATTTACCAGGTGTAAGGGTCAAAGAGGTACCACCACTCTCTCTCATCGTTTTACTTTATTGTTATTGCGGATCATTCGGGCCGTAATTCAGTCTCTGGTGTTCCGTCTTTCTTATCAATGTTTTCCTCATCAGGGGGATTGCCCGCAGATTCCACTCCAGCGTATTTTTGTAACCACACATCGTCAGTCCACACCGCTCGGGAAACCCCGGCTTCTAACCGACGTAACGGTTTTGCAGAGTTCACCTTGATGACTTGGCCATAGAGCTCACTAAAGTGCATATTATCTACCGCGGCTTTAGCATCTTCTGCATCTTCAAATTCGACGAAACCGAACCCTCGGTGTGCGTTATCTGTTCGCCCAGAACACATAACCACGGTCATTTCAACAACAACAAAAAAAGGACAGTCCAGTTTGGAAATGGGTTAACCACTGCCGATTGACCGTATAATTAAATAATGCGGTACCCAAGCAATCCCATGACCGCAACGCCGATATGCCAGAAGGGAAAGTGGAATAAGAATATACTGATAGAAGCCGAACACTGCTTGCCCATTTCCTAGAAAATGGTCCAAAGTAGATCAACGAAGCACTTACCCGTGGTTTTGCTAGGCGGAATGTGTATATCTACAATATCACCGAATGGGAGAAACGCTGCTGCCAATACTTTCTCGTCCACTTGTTCATCTAACCCGCTAACAAAGACGACGGTCTTGTCGTTGGAATTGGTCGCCATGGCTTTTGAATTACGCTACGTTATGGAATGCGATGCGATGCGATGCGATAACAATGGATACTTGTTTCATATATCGAGACTGAAATCAACCAGCAAATAAATGCACCTTGACAAATGGTGTAAGTAGTGATATATTCTTTAGAAGTACAAAAAAATGTAATACAAGAATTCAATGCTCGAAAAGGAAAAAAAAAACATATAAAAATACAATGCGATCAAAATTCAAAAAAAAGAACGTACTGGGGAAACGTGGACTAATTCGACCAAGGCATGTTCAAGATAAGAGCCACCTACACCTTACCTTGCAACCAGTCATACGCCCTTTATAATGTACTCCTTGGTGAGGCGCCCCTTTTACCATTTTTGACTGCCAATGCCAACGAACTACCAAGCTGACTGTCACAGAGTGACATGTATACGGAAGGGGGAGGGAAGAGAAGGATTGGAGTTATCGGCTAACCACAATAATAGTGGTAACCATGTTGGTAAAGCTATTTTAATTCCTCAAGGCTACGTTATTACTGACTATACTTACCAGTAGGGCAGGGTGTTTTCAACCCTTGTTTAAAGGTGATGTATAACGTCGGGATGCATAGGGTATCAGGTTATCACTATTCAGTTGCGGTTATATGGGCAGTACAGGCCGAGTTAAATGTATCGTCGGTATAGTCCAAAGGTGGACTGGTATGTTAGAATAATGCTTTGCTTTACTTGACGTTGGTAGTAATCGTATAATGTTAGAATTATAAAAATGATCTGTAAAGAAAGTGGGATACTGACCAACATCCGTCCAGGAAAGCAAATGGATGATATATTCTCCTCTTGATTTTTTTTGCATAAAAGTATTCATTCCATTGGCTATTCTAAAGAACCTGTGCATCACTTGGTTAGTGATTTAGGCTAATGGTTGGTCCTGAATCCAAGAGGCTGTCATGCACGTTGCTACGTTTGTTTTTACCACGACCAGGGCCCTGGCTGGAGATATTCTGTAGTTCAGCAGTGAATTTATATGACCCTGTTCTACATATTGGCAGAACCGTAATCATTCGGTACATCCCTCGCTAATATTAGTGAGTGGTGTAACGCAACCACAAATGACATTATAGTGCCCGATAAATAGGCAGAACACAAGGCAAAAGTGAACGATGTCATAGGTCCATCATTCAATGATCATCTTATAGTGACATAGCCTTCTTCCAAGTCAAGCACTATTAGCAAATGATTATCGAGTGCTTGGTCAGTTGGGAAAGGGCTTCATAATGGGTGTGATACTATCCGGAATCGGTCACTTATCCAAACTCGCTTCCATCCAGCATAGCTTCCATGATAAATAAATGGTGTCCCTTTTTGCTAGTCTGGGCTAGGTGAACCACTGCAACCGTTGGCGTACTCTTCATCTGAAAAAAGAAGTAGATGTTAGTGACATCCGTTACTTGTGGCCCATAACACATAAAGCCCATTTTGTCTCAACTTTTACCCTACTCCTAAGAGAGAGCGAACGAACCGCACAGTAAAAGAGCAATCCTCTCCATTCAGCTCCACTGATAACTACACCAGTATCTTTGTGTTCCTCACTGTGAGTGCAGCACTTTAGGAAAGGACCGTCAAGGGGGGGGTAAGTGAGACTCAATTAACGGAAAAATAGCGAACAGTGGAAAACCCAGGTGTTGAATGGTTAATCGTCATTGACATCGAACACAAAGAGCCAGAATATCCCCTCCTCCATAGAGCGCGTTTGATAAACGAACATGGCCCGGGGGAGAGGTGACCATATCATCACGTGACATATATCGTAAGCCAATCGTATCGCGAAAAATCGCAAAAAGTAAACAAAAGAAACTCATACAGTGAAACTATGTTGATATTAACCAACCAACGTGGCCAAATTTAGTACTTGAATAGGGAAGAAGGTTTGTTTTTGTTTTGGTTTTTAAGCATCTGCAGGTTTTTGGTTGGCCATGGAGACCCGCTCTTTCAGTTAGAGTCAGACATGGGAATTTACCACAGTGTGTCCGGAGAAGGGCCGCTCCTAACCACTCTAGGGTAGGAGGGGGTATGTATGGGTGTGTGGTAATATGATGTGTATGGAAGTAGAACGAAGCAGACCACCCCAAACAGACGGAGCAACGGTTTGTTTTGATTTCTGGTTTGTTTACAATAAGACACGAACCCCTCAATCTCCCGTATGCCAGGCAATCGCAACTACCAGCAGGCGTTACCGATGGCCTGTAAAATATAGCAGCAACGGCACCTAGCTGACTCTGGTTCCGTTGGGTTTAAAAGCAGCCGCGCTTGGCAACCTTTCCCTTTCTTTTGTTTAGTTTTTGTTCTTTGCACCTTGTTCGTCTTAGAAATTGGCTACCCACTTCATCATATCTTATACGACGGGTATTTATAATCGTATTATTCGGGAAGGTACTCTGTTCAGCGTTCTTGACAACGTCTGCATTCTTACTTTGGTTGTAGATATCGTACGATTGATGTCCGCGCTTTTCTGTAGAACTTTCAAGGCCTCACTTTTATTCCCTGATTTATATTTTCATTTCTAGCGACGACTACGTCCTTTTTTTTTACCAGCCACCTTGTACTAAGTTTTAATCAATTGTTATTTACTAGGTTTCGTTCTATTCCAGTGTTAAATTAACTGTTTTTCTTCTTTAACCCTCACTATCTTAGGTCAACTGATGCTATACAACATTAAAACCTAAGGAAAAGAGCGGTGTTGTCATCTGCCAAGTACTACTTGTATACTTTGCTACCAGTTTATTTATCCCAGAAGCAAGAAGAAAAAAAAACATTGTGCACTTGCCTAACCTTTTTTTTTTTTTACTTTATAACAGCGAACCTCCTCTCCCCTAACTACACCTCTGTGCACTCTAACGCCTTGCGTTGCCTGCCACTGTGAATTGATCCATTATCCGCACAGTGCTTGGATTTTTATTATTATTTTCAAGTGTTTGGCAATACCACTGGATTCTCCCCTTCCTACTCCCTTCCCCTTGGCTGGTACTTACGATCTTCACAAGTTGTGCTTTATAAACTCGCAGTATTGGCACTCGCGTCCTTTTCTTTTCCTTGTGTCACTTTTTCCGCTTTTCCTAACTGGCTCTGTCGAATTATTATTATTTTTTGGCTGGGAGCGGACTCTGGGACACCCGACTTATTTATATAAAGTGTACTGTTGTTATTGAGGCTTGTCTCGTTGTAGCGTGCCAATTTCCTCCGTAATAACCATGTTCCAATCCTCTCGTATGACTACACGTTCCCGCTTAAACAGTCGCAAGGCTGTCGGGGACGAAAACCAGGTGATCCAGGATACAGTTGGCACCACGGCCACCGCCAAGCTTATGAAAGCTGTCACCACCGCCCAGACTGGGTCTACACACACTGCCCTGAAAAACAGAGTAGTCGCAGGTCAGAAAGCCTCCACTCGATCCAACACGGCTTTGACCTCGAAAACCCTGAATAACAAACGTAACGCTCTGGGTAACGTGATCAATAAGGGTGGTAAACAGGAAGTCGAAGTGGTGGTGAAACCAGCCACCCGTTCTAGCAAGGGCCGTCCGCCAGCGTTAGCCGACAATGCCCAGCCCGCTTCGACCACCCGATTACGTACTACCACTACGACTCGTGGCATCACCAAGTCTACCCTGAGCAGCTCGCTTCGGTCGCGAGCCTCTTCGACCAAATTGTCCACCACCACCATTACTACTACTACAACTAGTAATTCCCGGGTTAGCCTGCGCACTCGATCATCTTCCGCCTCTGTGAACGGTGGTCGTTCTGGCCGTTCCTCAGCTGCCTCGGTGCGTAGCCGGACTAGTGTGTCGTCCATCAAGGTTGCCAACGTGGAAGTAGCGGAGCATGAGTCTCATTCCACCGAGACCGAGAGTTACGAGGCGGCCCAACCTATGGGGCGTAGCGACAGTCAAACCACTCTGCAGCCTGAGCCCACCAGTGATGCCATGGATGTGGACGGTACTCAGGGACTGGCGGGGGTCAATTTCGCCATGGACGCCGATAGCTGCTCGGAAGTCACGGTCATCTCTCCGTTGTTAGATGAGGTCAAGGAAACTGAAGTGGACGTACCGCTTGACCCGCGTTCACTCGAGTACATCATAGCTAATTTTGAGGAAGACATTGATCCATACGATACCACCATGGTGCCCGAGTACGCTCCCGAGATCTTTGCCTATATGCGCAAGTTGGAGGTGAGAATGCTGCCTTGTCCAACTTATATGGACAACCAAAACGAGTTGGAATGGAACATGCGGGGTATTTTGATCGACTGGCTGGTGCAGGTGCATCATCGGTTCCGTTTGCTCCCGGAAACCCTGTTTTTGTGTGTCAACTACATCGATCGGTTTCTCAGCCACAAGGTGGTTTCCCTAGAAAAGCTGCAGTTGGTCGGCGCCACTGCGTTGTTGATTGCCGCCAAATTCGAGGAGATTCAGGTACCCTCCATTAACGATTTTGTCTACATGGTGGATAACGCTTACTCGCTGGAAGAAATCATGAAGGCCGAACGGTTCATGATTAGCATGCTCAATTTCGATTTGGCCTTCCCAGGTCCGATGAGTTTCCTGCGTCGGATTTCCAAAGGTGACGACTATGATATACAGACCCGGACACTTGCTAAATATCTTATTGAGGTAACCATCATGGACGAACGGTTTTTACCCTTTACCACCTCCAAGACGGCGGCAGCCGGTCATTACCTGTCGCGTCGGATGCTCGATAAAGGGGAGTGGTCCGATGCTCATGTGTACTACTCGGGCTACACAGAGGCGATGTTGGAAGATGTTGTAACATTGTTACTCGAGTTGTTGGCCAACCCCAAGTCACACTCGGCTATTTACGAAAAGTATTCCGATCGTAAATTCATGAAGGCCTCATTATTTGTGAGTCAGTGGATGCAGGCGAACCATGCCCGTTTAGTTGCACGGTGTACAGATGGCGCTTCTACCGGTAGTAGATGAGTATTATAACCAACGTTGGCTCAAATGGTTCCGCTTGCGCGAAGAGTTACCCAATCAAAACTCTCGACAAGAAGGTTTTTCACCGCCTGGAGAACACACCAGTCGTTCGGGTAATGAACAATAACTTCACTCACCGTGCGTAAAATCGTGCACCTTGCTTCTTTTTCAATCTCCGCTCTGGTTTGTATCCGTGACCTCTTTCTTTACAATCGTTTACACTGTACTATGTATTGCATTTCTTTTTATCTCTTGTTTATTTTCGTTAACTTTTATCATTAATTGTAAGTCGTTGGTGTTTATAATAAACAGTCACGCCAATTTGTTAAACCCGTATTATTAATATTATTTTGTTATTTCCTCATTTCCTTCCTCAGCATATATCACGTGACTAAGGCCCAATCTCAAACCATTGGTATAAAACACACACACACCGATTATTCATTCACTCTTTTAGGGGTTCTCTCTCGTTTATCGTTTATATACATTACCTTACCTTATATTTGCCATAGTACATAGGTTTAGCGATTATCCTTAATTTATTAAAGGTCTAGTTTTCCTGAATCCTTACTAAATCTTATTTTTTTGCAATATATGATTAATAAGGCATTTTTTTCACGTAAGGCTTTAGATAGTATTCTGCTAGCACAATCATCTCCAATTTCCGTTCATTTAACATTCCTCTATTCTTTGCACTTTTAATATCAGACGATTGGCTATTAATAATTAGAAGATGCTCATCAGCCTTATCTAATACAGAAACGCCATCAAATTTGACATATCTACTATGCATTTTGCGTAGTGATTCCTGAGATTTTTCAGGACTCATAGTTATTGAGTCAGGATCCAGGGGTATGCTGGGCCAATCCCTTTCATTTACAGTGTGGATAAATGCATCCATGTCAGTAAACCGCGGAAAGTGTATGGTACAGGAAATAAGTCGGGTGTTTTTTTTTCATTGATCGGGTGTACTTGTACTTCCACTGTGTTGGAACTATCAGGTATATTCCTGTGGACAACGTTAGGTGGATTTTCATCAGTGGGTGCCATCACGGGGTGATTGAGAGTTTGGGATCTTGAAGCAGAACCATTTTGACCAGCACAGGAAGGATTTCCCCAAGATTCTCACTAAGGAGGCAGTAAGTGTGAATTTTGCTGATAATGCTTTCTGGATACACTCCTCTGAAACTGTTGGGATAGTGGCATGAACACCTAGGTTAAGATCTCCATGGTAACTAAGACCTGCGAGTTTAGCTTCATGAGTCATCCAGCGAGGGATGACAAGTGACCATGCGACGTTACTATGGGATTGTGGTCTTGGTACTGGGGACGTTTTCCTAGTTCCATTGAACCACATAAAACAGGAACCAACAGGCTGTAAAAGCCGAATATGAACGCCAGTCTGGGATATAACATACTAGATCGAGAGGAAACTCGACCTAGTTCAATGGAGGTGCAGAATAGGAGGGGTAGAAAATAAACATGTTGAATGGCTGGATAATGGCTTAGACTAGAAAATAGACACTGGGGAGCAGAGTGGACATAAAGAGATATCGACAGACAACAGTCAGTTCAATAGTTTAGTAGATGAAAAGGGAAACTAAAGTGAAGGAAAAAAATCACTGGGGTCAAGCCGTCACCCCAACAGAAACCATTTGTGTTTTTGGGAAGGAAAAGAAAATGAAAGCAACAGATAAACACAGGCTGCCGAAATTTACAGGAAATACATAAATATCGCTTATCCAACCAAAGGAGAAGTAGTGGTAGCACGACCGTGGTACAGGAAGATGAAAGAAATGTTCACCATTGGTTGGGCCATGTGGACCCAACGAACAAGCTGACGCTAGCATTTTGAGACTGCGAAAAGAGTCATTCACCATCATCACTAGAATGTGGCCAACAGACCTAGGGATGCGCTAATTCCTGTGCTTGAAGCAGCTAGAGTCTGAGCTCGTCTATATGGACCTTGCTATAGCAGAAAACATGAAGGCTTGCATTATCCTGGTGGAGGATGATATGGGAAGTGGGTGACTATGGATGTGTTTTCTGCCGCTCCTCAAGCATTGATTTTCCACTATTCTTTTCCTATTGGAACAGGAGCTGGAGAATACATTCTCCAATGAGGATGACCAACTCCCTCAAGATGAAGCTGATTTGATGACTCTAAGGGGGGACCTTGTGAAGAGGTTACACCATCATCCGGGATGCTCTGACTTGTGGCCATCAAATCAGCTTCATCTTGAGGGAGTTGGTCATCCTTATTGGAGAATGTATTCTCCAGCTCCTGTCCCAGTAACATGAAGACCTCTCTAGACCGATCTAGGGATCGAGTCTCATTCTCAGATGGTATCCAAAAGGCAGGGTTCAATGGAATGTTCACTCGTGTGAGTTTCCCGAACCAGTTGAAAGAGGGCTGCTGTGATGAATGTGATATCATCTCTTGGCCGGGGAACAGGCAGTGTCTTCCAAAATGGCATTACCTCCCCCTTCTCTCTTTCACTCCTATACGGAAACACCATATGGGTAGTTTTTTCGATTATATAGGGATTTAAAGTGAAATTGTACCAGTTGGGCAGTTTTTTTTCCGTCTATATAGCAATTTAGAGCCACAATGTGCCAAATATAACATAACCAGTAGGATGTTGTGAGAGACCCACTCAGCTTCGGCAGATTTTTCGCTATATAGTCGAAAAAAAATCAACCAATAGATTAGGTAACGGCCTTTTGACGCACGGAATGAAAGTGACACTCTCCTCAGTGGTGTCCCAATGACATTGTCCCTTGAGAGCTTCGCTCGTCCCGTTGAAAGAAGTAAATGCCAATGTGTAACCATACGGCCCTTTTTCGTGAAGCACAAGAAAACTTTTTCGGCTTTAACCCACAGGAAGAGGCCATTATTTTATTGTTGGGAAGTGACCATTGTTATTGTACTGCTATCCCTCATCCAATATTCTATCTCACTTATAAAAGGATACCAGTTCGCACCATATTTTTTTAAGTATAAACAATTTTATTTTCTATCGTTCCCTCGACCTCTTCTGGGCTTAACTGACGTGTTTTCATCACCCATCTTACTCTTTCTTTTCAGGAACTGCTCCCCTCCTCTGCTTCCGCCATGAAGATCAATATCCTAGCCATCGCTCCTCTCATATTGACTGTTCTCCTCACCACGGCGAGTATCAGTGCCTTCAATTTCAACATGAATGCTCGAACTGGCTCCCCTGACACCAGTAGCCAGAACCTTAATAATACCCTCAACGTGTTACGCTCCATCCTTCAAAAGTGGGAAGCGGCTGACGGCGAATAAAGCGGGGATGCTTTCGAAAAGGAATAAGAGGGTAAGCCTCTGGTGGCTATGATTCACCAGGGAGGAGCCAATAATCCTGGTGACCGAAGCCAGGCATAGATATTATCGCACGGTGTTTTGATCTGGGTAGTTTTTTTTCGACTATGTAGTGAAAAATCTGCCGAAGATGAATGGGTCTCTCACAACATCCTACTGGTTATGTTATAGTTGGTACAATTTTTTCTCCGAATCTCTATATAGTAAAAAAAATCACCCGTCTGGTTAATTGGTTAACCTATTCACATAAACTATACGGCATCCAAAATCAGCTTGTGCGTTATTCTTTGCCTTATGTAAGGAGTCCTGCCCCCAGGGTCCTGATAAATACCCTTTATATCTTTTGAACAAGTGATAATAAACTATCATTAGTTCATAATCGATTCTGAAGCAGAGACAAACTGATAATATTTTTTATTCCCTCTTTTTGTGCTGTTACCCCTTGTTAATAGGAACATACATGTCTTGGTTTTACCTTTCTACCCTTTGTTTTCATCAAGTTATCCTAATTTAAAAGTCATTTACCATGTCCCATTCACCTAACAATACCCCATGCCTGCCATTACCCCAGTCATAATGCAGTTGCATATTTTGGTATTTTTTGAACTCAGCCTAAACCCAACTGAAATCCACTAAACTTTGCAACATGTTTATGCAAGAGGTAATCCTTTGTATGCCATGGTGTGCATATGGTACAACAAATTTAAGACTGGCCATTTGTTATTTGAAGATAAGTGCTGTATAGGACATCCTTCCAATGGGACCTATGAATGTAAAGGTGGCACCATCAAATGACCAGTTAACAAAGACCCAATTGTGATCCTGAATGTGTTTGCATGGAAGGTGAAGTCTTCCATGAAAGATATTTGGAATGTCCTCCACAACCAGTTGCATTACCATTCATACCTTAGTACTTGGGTTTCCCATTCTCTAACCTTGGAGCTGCAGAGTGACCACAAAACCTTTTGCCTCAATTTCCTTGACCATTTTCAGAAACCAACCAACTCTCTTATATATAATATTGTGATGTGTGATGAAACCTGGATTTACCATAATAACCCCCAGACTGGCACTGGTTGAGAGGTATGGGTTCCAGAACACCAAGGTCAGCATGACCCCATC
Organism: Dispira simplex; assembly: GCA_027478255.1. Taxonomy (NCBI): domain Eukaryota; kingdom Fungi; phylum Kickxellomycota; class Dimargaritomycetes; order Dimargaritales; family Dimargaritaceae; genus Dispira; species Dispira simplex. The sequence continues at coordinate 11,085 of JAOPJG010000522.1, read as the reverse complement.
CCTGCTCAGCCACAGTAGACCTCAAAGCCAAGGAAAGTTTTACTCACTGTGTTCTTTAGTAGGACTGGCATTGTTCATACTATGCTTGGTACTGGTAACACTACAGTCAATAGTTCTTACTACATAGAGAATTGTGCCAAACCAATGGTTGGGGAATGGCATAAAATGCATCCAAAATCATCCACTTCCTGAATCATCCTCCACCAGGATAATGCAAGGCCTCATGTTTCCCACCATAGCAAGGCCCATATGGACGAGCTTGGACTCCAACTACTTAAAGCACCACCCTACTCTCCTGACCTTGCACCATGTGACTTTTGGTTGTTCCAGCACATCAAGAAAAAGCTGGAGGCTAGAGTCTTTGGCAACAATGATGAGATTATAATGAAGTCCTTGGTTCCCTTCAACGAAGTGACTTCCACAGATGTTTTGAAGAGTGGTTCAAGAGGGTATGTACAGTACTTGACAATGATGATAATTATTATAAATAAATTCTGGTTCTTACATGGATTTCTCTGCACTTTTCTTAAAATCAATACATCAGGATTCTTGGCCATTGAACAAGAATTAACAATACCTGATGGGTGTCCATTTTTAGGCTATTCACTTGTATAATGGTTGAAAGTTTTCTAACTGGAACAGTGAATGATGTATATGATTAGTCTGGAGGTGAGTTGTCTTACCAAATGGATAGTATATTTCAGCTTTTACAATGGTTTAGTGCCAAAGGAATGTAAAAACCCAGATTTTCCCACTGGAGCTCTGCAAGAGTTGTATAATATTCTGTTGAAACTCATATGGCAGGTTTGAAGAAAATGCTACCTAAATGGTTAACACCTCAGAATCAAATGACTAATGTAAGGGTGCAAACAAGAGCACAATCATGACAACCCTGATCATGCTGTCATTGTGTAAGGGCTGAGGATCTTGCTGCACTGCTCATAGGTTGATATTTTCCTTTCATCCCCATGAAATGTCTTACTGGAACTGAGTATCATGCTTATATAGCCCCATTATCCAATTCATGATTGATATATACATGTTGTCATCAGACCGAATCCCTTTGTACAGGATCAGATCATAAATATACTGTCTACTTTTCGAATCAATAAAAAAAAACTCCCACACAGGAAAATTTTTATTTATCCTTCCGGATAAATGTCCCACCGTCGGCAATATAAAAAGGGCATCACCTCCCATCGCTATCGTTAACGTCTGTACCATTGTTACTGTTGAGAGTAATTTTTGAGCTTTGGTAGTGCTGTACTTTTAACCTTGTCGTATTGTAGCTGTGTTCATTTTTGTGGTTGGTTGTTGTCAACTCGTTTTTATTCCATTTTACGACGTTTGGCATTTATACTTTCCACTCGGGGAGGTACGTGTCTCAGCCTAACCACAGTGTGATTTCTTTTTTTTTTTTCTTTTCTTTTCTTTTTTTTTTAAATGCGATACTCCAAGTCACCATGGCCACCGAGGAAGTATCGTCAGTTCTATTTAACCTGGAGCCGGTTGACGCTATCGATACATTTGAAACGGTAAGTGTTACCTTCCAATGACACCCTAGGTTCGGTTCTTGATCGCTCTTCCCATTCCATTCCTTTGCAATGCGTGCCATCACCCGAGAGACCAACGTGAAACAATACGTGGGCTCTAGCGACCTCTGTATGATATTTCTTTTTTTCCGGGAGGGGGAGGTTCTCTCAGTTTATAATAGTATGGTAGGACTAGGGATATGCTTAGTTCCTTTTGCATTTAGACCATGGAGAGGGTCAAAGAAACCATAATTCCCGGACCTTGGTATATGGGTACAGAGTCCAACCTTGTACCAGTAGCCTTATTGGGAGTTGTACTCGCGATATAAAGAAAGATCTTTATTCTTACGCCATACCAGTATCCGTTATGTGTCCGATAGCAAATATATATATATATAGTGCAGGGGGTGAATATAATTGGAGAAGGCCAAGTGTAATAGTCACTTCATCCCAACAATCAGCCCATTGAAAGATATAGCTGATAAAGAGCTGTTCCTTTGTCATTTCCTGTTTATATTGTATTGAGTACCTAGAATACTAAGCAGCTGATTTTCATCGATCCGCTGATGTCTACTGAAGTCTAACCTGCTCCTTCTTCCTTCATATTGTTTCTCGCGCCTTTTTTTTTACCAATCGGCTTAACCAACTACCCCCCCCCTCGGTCTGTTACGGTGGCCACCCTCAGGAGCTGATGCAATGTAGGAAAACTTTAGATGAAGCAATTAAAGATAAGACGGAGTTAGAAATTCACCAGGAGCTGCAGGAGGCAGCTTCCCATAGTATGAAACAACATTCGGAACTGGCCAACGGTTTATTTTTTAAAATCCTTGTAGACACTGATTCGGCCAAAGCCAGTTACCAGTGTTTGAATTCCGTCGTACGTGACGGGTATGCATTGGTGATCACGCAGCTTAAACAGCTTACCTGCTCTCTTCGATTTTCTTCCATCCGTGCCCCGATTCGTGACCAGCTGTTTTGGTTCCTTCATCGACTTACCGAGCTGAACGTCGCGGGGATAGATGGTGTATACCTCAATCTCTTGCGACAACTCAAGTACGGAGATGTCACGTCGGCTAATTTACGTCTAGCCGACTCGTTGTTGTCATTGCTAGACAAGAATCAGGCGTGGTTGTACCGACATCCGTTTGTGATCTCTTCCGCATGTTTTGTATTTATTCGGTTGATTCGCGACCACCAAAAAGCACCCAATTTGCGCGACAGGGAGACTCGCTTTGTTACGGGTCTCCTCCGGGAAAAATTCCTCGAATGTTGCCACATTGGACGGGATCTGGTACTGGCCTTACAAAATGTCGCCTCAATACCCGAGTTCCACGAGTTCTGGACCACGTTACTCCACTGCCCCACCCAACTCAATTCCCATTTCAATGGTATCCAACAGCTTTTGGCCACCCCTACTCCCAAAATGTACCTGCAAAGTCGCCTGACCTTTGACATGGAAACAAAGCTCTTGTATATCCTGGAACGGTTAACATGGGAAACGTACCATCGTAATATGAACTGGTTCATGCTGCGCTTTTTGAACACTCCTGAATCCGAGACTCTCTATTGCGACATCATCCGTTACATTTGCGGAGTGTACCACCCTACCAACGCGGTGTTGGTCTCGGACATTGTACCTCGATACGTTATCTTGGGTACCCTTTTGCGCTCGGTCAAGTCACCTGTGGCGGCTAGTAATATCAAACTGGCCTTGTTTTACGACTGGTTTTTCTATGATCCCAACGTAGATAATATTATGAATATTGAACCCGCCGTTTTACTCATGGAGAGATCATTAGACAAGTACGCATTCTTCACGGAAATCCTGATGGAGTTTCTCGATTTTACGGTCAAAGAGTACTATCCTCCGATGACTTCAGTGCTACAAGCTCACGTGGCCATGGCCATGGAGGATCTGCTCAGTAAAGCAGTAATTAAATCCCTAGATACTTTTACTTCCTGCTCCGAGTTGCCTCCACACACGGTAGAAGTCATCCGACGGTTATTCAAAGTACCTGCATCGGATGTAGGGCGACTGGGAGATGGTACACTTCCAACGGGGACAATCGCCTTACCTACAGCATACGAAGGTCCGTCGTTGGATCTGGACCAGTTGCCCAAACCATTCGAAGACACTGCAAACTTTATTCCATCACCCGACCAGTCCCCAGTTCAGGAAACCTTTGCGACAGACCTTACTTCCGAAAACTTGGGTCCTACCAGATACGCCTGTGCGACAAAAGTCTCGTCTACCACCTCAATGGGGATGCCCTCGTCCTTTGCCGATACCCCGTATGGCTCTCTCGACGACCAGGGAGTCAACACTTCCATAGAACCGGTGGAGGAGACCGGCGGACCCAGCGAACCGGATAACACTGCTGAGTTGGTGGAACTGGCCAATGACCCTTCATTATGGATCTTTGGTTCCCCTCTCGCCGAGCTGGGGAGCCTCTTGGCTGAGAACGACCTCCCGCGGGCCGTTGCACTACTTCCTGAAATTTTTAAAACATTCCAGGAAACCATGGTGCCTTTTAACGTAGTGGGAGCAGCCCTAACCCTGGCGCTGCGTAATTACGAATTACCTATGGAGGAGGACATGTTTGTCATTAATCCTTTATTTAATGTGTTGTCTTCTAGTTCCACGGCGGAGAGTCGTTCCCTTTTCCAACCACAAAATAACTCTGACCCTACCGACATGCTCTACGCCATTTGCCAACAAGTGTGGTTAGTGTTGCGGGAGGAGACCCAGACTAGTCCATCACGAGAGCGCATGCTCCGTTTGCTGGTGTTTTTGTCAAGTCATGTAGAAGGGTTGAAAAGTTGGTGGTTTCTCTACTGTATCCAACAGGCCCAAATAAGGTCGCCCTATCGCGATTTCGACACGTTTCGTACCGAACTTCAGCCATACCTTGACTATGCTGCCCTGATCGACACCGCCGGATTGTCTTCCTGCTTGGTGAGAGATGCCCAAGCGGTGCAGGACGCTTCCGCAACGGTATTTTACCACATGGTGCCCCTCTTGTACTATGTTTTCCCCGAGGTTACCCAGCGGAATACCGATTTGTTGTATATTGTGGTTTCCCTGATCGACCAAACTAACTTGTATATGTTGAGTCGGCATATTTTGGCAGGGGGTATGCGTATGTTTGAACCGAGTACCTTGGATGGATGTTTACAGGTCACGTTCAAATGGGGAACCTTTGAGCAACTCTGCGTATGGCAGCTACTCACCACGGAATTCAGCGGTCAGCCTCAAGCTATCGGTACCATAACTAGGACAGTCATTCAAAGCGCCGACCCGGCTCACCACGCAGAGGCATTGAACGGCGGGTTAAACCTACTGCGAACTGTTGCTCCCACTGCAGAGCTGTTGAAGATATTGCCGATACCGGATGCGATGAACCCCTTGGTAAATTTTTCCGTGGGTGCTTTGGTACAGTGGGCCCGGACGTGGCCCAACGAATTAGTGACGGCTTGGCGTGAAGTAGTGCAGTCCTGGGGTGGTGGAGATGGTGTTGCATCGGAAAAACGTCGCTGGTTCACCCTGTACTCGGCTTGGCGTTCAAGTGCTTTCGTGGTAGGTACGATGATAGAGCTTGCTAAGCGAATTGATCAAGCATGGGAGTCAGCCGACCATGAACTAACCAACGGATTTCTGACTACAACCCAACGGTCCGGTGGGACGGCAGATTCCACGAACGGTAGTACCACCACCACTTTGGAATCCTCGGCGAATAGCGCACTAGTAGAAAGCAACATTTGGGCCGAAACCCAGGAATTGGTTCTTCATCACGATAGTCCCGAAAATAACAGTAGTAGTAGCTCGTTGAGTGACGTATCCAGTTTATCCAATCTTTCCGCCCAGTCCGCTCCACATACACCACCAGACCAGCCCAATGATGAGCAAGTTACAATACGCAAAACACCCGACCCGGACGGTGAGCCTCTATCGAATCCAGTCGAATATGACATGAGCCCAGACGGAGAGGAAGAAGGGGAATGGAATGACCCAACCATGAACGTTGATAAGAAACGCCACAACCCGTCAGCATCCCCACTGGCGTTGAAAAAGCGTAAAACGTTGGTGTTTTCGGAGTCCGAAGAGAGTGACTAGTATGTACAAAATGATATTGTAGACTTTTTTTTTGTGTCCTGTTTTTTATACCCCTTTTCAAGCAATGATTAAATTCACAGCATCCTTTGGGTGAGTTCTCATCAATGGATTCATAAAATACCATATTTTTAGCGAAGCAACCGTTGAGTAGATAGGAGAACATACCGCTCATTATAATTTATTTACGTAACGGGGGTAAATCGTTATTGTCTTCTAACCCTCTTTTTTATGCTGTTATTCTGTGTCAATGAGGACACATACGGCTTAGTTTTGCCTTTCTATCTTTTGTTTTCGTTGAGTTATCCTAATTTAAAATGGTCGTTTACCGTGTCGAAATTGTCAGTCACGCCACCCCATGTCTGCCATTACCCTCGTCGTAACGCGGTCGCGCATTTGGCGTCTTTATTATTGGCCAAAAATCAAACTAACATTCACCAAAGTCTGCAGGATAGAGTGTTTGCTAATGTCGATAAGATTGTAAGTTCACATAGTGAAGTCTTTACTTCCCTCCAACTGAGTGACTTTCACAGACGTTTTGGCCAGCTGTTCAACAGGGCCCGCATAATACTTGATGATGATGGCACTTAATATGAATAAAATCTAGCACTTGTATGGATTACGTAGAAATAAAATAATTAACAATGCAGTGGACATGCCTTTAATTATAATAAACATTTCCCTCCCTTAAAGTGGTCTCTATCGCCGGTTAGTGACGGGTTAATGTCTTTATGGTATGGATTAAAAAGAAAACACTGCGAAAGAAGAGGAAGAAACAATCCACATAGTGCATCGATGCAGGACAACTCCAAAACAAAACTAAACAAAAAAAATACAAGACCGGGGAATTAAACCCCAAAAAAAGAAAAGAAAATCGGTGCTTCCCTCACTTCCGACCCTACAAGGGGAGTTGTTTCGCCAGTACAGCATGCACATCGGGCGTTTCTTTGCGAATGTCGGCATCACCCAAAAAGTCTTCCACGTCCAAAGTTTCGTCTTTTCCCATCAAGATATCCAACGCCAAATTGGAATGTTTGAGGGAAGCCGGATTTTGAAAACGAGCAATACGCGACACAATTTGACGTTCCATAGTCAGCCGAAGGGGAGCATGGATGCCGTACAAACGGCGGTGAACATTCATCTTGAGTTGGTTTTCTGTGGCGGGTTGCAATTTGAGCGTTTGCTCCAAAGGGTGGGCCTGGATTAATTCCGGATGTAACATCCGGGGACCGTGACGGAAGGTATCATGCACGCCGTACTCGGTGGCCGTGTCAGTAACCGTGGCCTGGGATTGGGGCACGCTGGGGCGCAGGCTAAAGCTAGTGGAGGCGGACTGAGCCATCACCAAGTGTGAATATGAGGGGGAGGGGGAGGGGGGGGGGATTTGGTCAAACAAGTTTTACACATTTGGAAACAAACAGTTCGTTAACACAAAGTGCATGTGGTTAGGGTCTCGTCAGAGTTTATAGCGATTTGGGAGGGATTGATCTACTCATGGCTTGGTCCTTGGGCCTGTTCTCGCCTCAGGCACTGATGCTACTCCCCCCATTTCCCATCCTTGGCTGGCTACGCCCATCCCCAGGCCCAAAAGAAGGGGATGGATGGCCTCGATTTAATACTTACCATTGTAAAAGGAAGAAAAAAACGATAAAACCGACGGGTAGTCGTTGATAAAGGCGTACACAAATAATAATTGTGGAAAAAAGAAATGCTCGAAATGAATGGAATGGTGGACGCTTGCGATGAGTTGATATGCGGCGTCTCGATTAGTATACGTGGTATACTCCTCCAGAACGTAGTGCTTGGCTACCGTACAGACCGTGTTTCTGTAGGAACAAAAAATATGGGACATTCTGGGAGAGTTTTTCGTTTTTAAATCCCCTGTTTCGCAGTGCTAATGCAAACCATCCAGCGCTAGGATGACAAGACTCTACTCTCCTGACCTTGCACCATGTGTTTTTTGGTTGTTCCTTCGCATCAAGAAAAAGTTCAAGGATATAGTGCTTGCCAATGCTTCCGAGGCTATAGGGGTTGTAATGATGTCCTTGATTTCTTTCAACTGAGTGATTTTGACAAATGACTTGGCGAGTGGTTGCGTAGGGCTCATACAGTATTTGATATTAATAGACAGGTATCTTCTTTGCTTATGTTCTCAGTAAATGCTTAATTTACTCTTGACTCACAATTTGCCACAAACCAATGGCTAATAATACTCGTTGCGGCAAGGAACGATGAAATAGTAACCCTTGAAACTAACACTTCAGCTTATTTATGACGATGTCATTGCAGCAATACCAAGAATGACGTTGGGAGTTGCATTATCATCAACCCTGAAAGACCAGATAAGTACCAAATAATGGTGATAAATTTGTCCAGAATATAAGGAATATACAGGTTCATTAAATTTTTACTGATAATAATTAGACCAAAGTCTGGCTATTTTTCAATTAAATCATATTCACTAATTGAGTATGTTTCACGCAGTCAAGGTGAACACGATCCAAATGGTGCACAAATGGTCTTTACATTAACCAATGTGTATATTGGTGTATCCTTAAACTAAATTTGCTCCGAGTGAAAAGTGATCAGCTTTTCGAGCCAAAAAAAAATTATCTTCCCTTTCTGCAGCCATTTCATAGCACACTCTGTGGTTGACCCTGAGTGAGATTGTTCTCCCCTTTTCCATCCTAGCGAGAATTATTTGCCGTGGGGAGATTATGGGAGGGAACGATGGCACCTAAGAATGAGTTGGAACCGGCTGGATTTTCGCTCTGAATATTTCACCTACCGTAAAAGTGTTGGCGCTTACGAAAAGTATACTTAGCGTCCAAGCGAAGGCATTCGGTTGTACATGCAGGTGGGTGACTGTCATACAGGAACACAGGTATCGCGTGGGACGAATGTGGGGTGTTGTCACCACGTCTTTCATTTCCGGTGTTAAAACTATACAATAGGAGCGAATATGTCACAAGAATATCGCGGCCCGGCAGGTCTTGTTGTTGCAGGACCAACTTCCCTAGCCTTTCCTCCACTTTGGGATATCAGAAGTTCTATGTAAGAATGCGAAGAGTGTGTGCATACGCGTGTTTATGTTCACCCCAAGAAATTAAGGTTGAAACGCGGTGAATTGACGGTAGCAACCAGGGCAGTTACACACTTGCTCAGTTCAGAATTCGGTACTAGTCATGGTCAATCAATGGCAGTGTAGTAATATCCCCAATCTGTTGGCCACTAAACATATGGCAAGTGGTTAAACATGAACATATTCGTGAAATCTCAGAATATATTCGGTGGTTCAGGTCCTACTATTTTATTACCTTTTATCGACATACCAAATTGGCTATTTTTTGGTACTACTCTACTCGACAGAAATGTAGCTGGAATGTGTTAGTTAATGGGACCCTTGTCCCCCTCCTATCTCCTTTTTCGTGATCGGAAACGGTATGCACTCGGTGTCGCTAGAAATAATAATATTTAAATCATCCCTTTTCCGTTTCCCTGTTTGGTCTTTGCTAGTGTTCCTGGTGACATTTTATCATTATACCCCATTTTTTACCGTGTTTCCTCTCTAGACTTTTATTTAGATTACTCGATAGTAAAACAGGAGAGTACCGTTTCACTCTCTTTCAATTACCATCTGTTTTTTTTTCTGTTAGCAAGCTTCCTTACCTGGCTGGGTTTCCCCTTGTAATCCAACCGTAGTGTTGCGCTCTTTCCCCACTACGCCATGGTCAATTCCTTCCGGTTTCTTTTGCACGGGGCAGTGGCCCTCTTGGCCAGTGGATTTTTTACCGCCACTGAGTTCGGTCAAGCGAATGCCCAACCCGTGGATAACCCACAACCGAATTTATTAACTGACGCGGGGTACAGTCAAAGTGATACCCAATCGCTGAACCCGCAGTCAAAAGTCATCGTAGGTTATTACCCAGCTTGGGCGAATCCCGTGATGAACCCAGCGGACATTCCTACAAGACTTACCCATATTAACTTTGCTTTTGCCAAAATCAACGGTCAAACATACGAATTGAAACTGGATAATCCAGAATTGTTTACAAAAGTCCGGGACCATGTCCGTAAGTCTGGTACCAAGATTCTTATCTGCGTGGGTGGATGGACAGAGTCCACATTCTTCTCCCCTATGATCACGAAGAATAATCGGGGCAAGTTTATCGACAGTGCCCTACACATGATTAAAGCCCTGAACGCGGACGGAATCGATTTCAATTGGGAATTTCCTGATCGACCGGGTCGCGATGGCAATATAGTAGACAAGACCATGGATTTGCCAAACTATATGGAGTTCATTAAAGCAATGTTTGAAGGGATGTCCAAGAAATTCGGTGCCAATCAAAAATTGCTGACAGTGACTACCCCACAAACGGCCTATGGTAGCACAGGTCCCTTAGAAACCGTGAAAGTAAATCAGGAATTTCAAAAGTCTGTCAATTACATCAATGTTATGGCGTATGACTTGAACGGGAACTGGGGCGATAGAACTGGACCCAACGCACCATTGGAGGCTCCCACTGGCGACAAAAACAGCGGAATTATTCCCGGGAGCGTCGATCGGGCGGTTTCCACCTGGCTGACGAGCGGGATGCCGGCGAACAAAATAGTGGTCGGGTTGGCGTTTTATGGACGTAGTACGTACGCCAAGGTAGATATGCGCAGTGGGGGTAATATCTACGTAGAGCGTGATGTCGACCGAAACGTTACAAGTTGTACGCAGGGTGATAATGACGGTATATGCGACTGGGCCTACATACGCAAGCATTTCTTGGATATAGATTTCAGCCGGGCTAAGTCAGGCAGCGGTTGGATTCGCAATTGGGATAAACTTTCTCAAACTCCGTGGTTGTACCAACCGAGCACCAAATGGTTTCTCTCATACGATGATCCCGAATCCATTTCGATCAAAGCTAATGAAGTAGAGAAGCGAAAGCTGGCGGGGGTGATGATTTGGGATATTAGCAAGGACTACAATGGAGAGCTGATGAAAGCTATCAATTTCCAAGGTGGCGGCTTCGCCAGACGTGCGAGTTTGACGGATGACACGCAAGGTTCCTCGTCATTCCTTGTTGATGCCACCAATTCCATAAGCAGTGTTCTCTCTAGTTTATCATCCCGCCTTCAATCTTACATTCCCAGTATCAAGAGTTACTTATTATGATTTCTTCGTTAATTCTTTCCCACTGCTCTACCTGAAAAAGGTGCGTTTTTTTTTCACTCCCCCTCGTTGCCTGTTAGTCCTGGTCGGGGTTTTCGATGTATATATCTTTATTGTAACCGGTTGTATATTGATTTCTCATTTACCTGATAGCCAGAGAGTTTTATTTTAGCCCTTGTAAATACCGTTATTTCTAAATTTTTCCACGATACTAGTTTATTAAATCAGCAATTTATATCTTTATTCATTCTTAGATACCTTCCATTAGCCTCACC
>JAOPJG010000521.1:0-22160 GCA_027478255.1 Dispira simplex | reverse complement strand
CTCACGTTGATGGTCATATGAAGTAAGAAATCAAAATAGACAAGTGGCTCAGGCAGTTACCTGGTATAACTAAATTAGCGCCTCTCTATAAACTTTGTAGTAGTCCCCCATATGTGGTTTTCAGCTGTTTAATGTGTTCATTATATCACATATTCACCCAGTGAATGGTTTCACTGAAAGGCCCTGAGTTGAAACCTGGGTTTTTCTAGCGTCTCGAGGTTGAAAAAGAATAGTAGCTAATCAGCCACTTCACTTCTATGGCAGCAACTATGAATGAACTATGACTTTCCATTGTGTACTGAAATCTGGAAACATACGTTGATAATGTATCTGAATGATGTTGCTTCACACTACAATGGGGTGGGTGGCTTCTTCTTTCACAAGCATCATGAATAAAATTTTTGTGGCCAGCAAAGGGAAGAGCCATCATCATTGTGCAGGAGTTTCGTGAAAGGGTACCAGCCACCATTATTTTATATTATCACCCTTGCTTAAAATTCAGTGATACTATTGGTTTTTATGTGAGGTGTAACAGTATTATGAAACCTGTTTAGGAGTAAAAACATTGGTATGTATTGTCTACTGACTGAAAAACTGTTTGAATTGGTATGTTAAGATGTGTATAAATACCTCCAAGCTCCCCCTACCAAAATCCTTATTTTTTGCTTCATTACATTCATACTGCAGTCCAACATCTCACTACATCGTCTTATCATTTCATAAAACTACTTTTCTTTATAACTGCATACATGTCTATCCAAAGTGAAATCACATCATTGAACTACCAGGAGTGGCCATCCATGTCCTATGTAGATATGATTGTGGAGGCCATCCTAAACAGTACCAGGTGCAAATGTGCCGTTAGCAGAATATACAAGTGGATAGAAGCCAGGTACCCTTACTACCACACTGCAACCCGTGGATGGAAAAATGCTGTCCGCTATAACCTGTCCACCAACAGGTTATTCATGCAGGTACCAAGGGAAACTAGGGAAGAGGGAAGGGGATCACTGTGGACCCTTAATCCTCTTACACTGTCCGAAAAGTATGGCAGAGTTAATGAGAACCAATAACCTATTCAATCCAGAGAAGCCAAGGTTATGTCCTACTAAGAACATAAGGATATAACACACTGCTAACCAACGCCAGCTCCAATGATATTCCACTGGGATGCCAAGGTACATTGTAAATATACTTAGGAAATCCAAAGAGTGAGGTGCCCATTTAATGCTCCAAACAATGAGCTTCGGCAGTGTACCCAATTCGGCTGTATTTATGTTCATGTTCCCCCACTGTTATTGTCCAATCATTTTAATAAACACATTTGTAACTACACATGTAGCACCCACTTAATAAGTTTGAGAAATAAGCATAAATTGGCGTGGCTTTTTTTTCCCCATTTCTTTGCATTATTTCCCCTTGTTAATAAGAACACACACGTCTTGGTTTTACCTTTCTACCTTTGGTTTTCATTGAGTTATCCTAATTTAAAAGTCGTTTATCACGTCTCATTCACCCAAGTCACAACACCCCATGCCCACCATTATCCCAGTCATAATGCAGTCACATATTTTGGGTTTCTTTTTGAACTCAGTTGAAACCCAACCCAAATCTGTACGGCATCATAGAAGGTATGGTGAAATAATCCATAAGTCTGCGATCCAGCAATACCGTTTATTTTTAGGATTATTTATCCGTACAAAGTTTATCAGTTTTTGCAGAAAGATGGTGTGGATTTAATCATCACTTTTGAAATGTTTTGTAAAAAAATTTGTGCGAGGTTTGAATTACTTTCCTTTACCATTACTATTGATGAGATTGAGCAGTATATTTAAACCTGCACAGTTCCTACTTATAGGTTTGGTGTGCATTACTTTACTTATTCTATTCATTTATAGTTTAGGGAAAAAATTTATTCTTAGCACTAGTTGATTTCATCCATTGAACAATTGTGTGGAGATTTATAATCAATCGTAGCTAGTAGTTTGTTCTTTAAGTGATGTTCCACTCGAGTATTATCTCGTTTTATTTTGTCATTTGATTCCGTAGTGCACAATACTAATTCTAAACAGAGGATTGGTTGATTTGTGTTGCTATTTTATTCTATTATTCCTATAAGGTTAGCATTATTCTACAGATTATATGGTTATTAACATTATATATATGTTTTAAGTACTCTTTATTGTTATTGTTTTTTCATTATGTCATAGGAAGAAGCATCAGTCTCCTCTCGTTCTATCCCCAAAAAACCCGTACAGGTGCACACAGTACTTGACAATGATAGTAATTATTACTAATAAAATATGTTTCTTACATGGATTTCATTGAACATTTCTAATAACTGGTAGTGTTAGGGTTAATTAGCCAACCCATGTTTTTAATGAGCTACATGGTCAAATGCTGGCTACTAATACTAACACAGTTGATTTTAAACTCACCAACTACGTTTGATATCCTCCTCCTCCACCTCCCTCATGCTACCTTTGCAAGTGCGCCATAATATACTTGAGCAACGTAGTATCAATTTCGTTGCTGAGGATGATGTGCAGTTCCCGAGTGATCCATTGCTTTACTCGGTCAGGAAAATGGGTGGCACTTGGGACCCAACTGCCTAGTATTCTGTGGATCATACAACATACTACTAGCATATGCACTCTTGCAGGGCTCCAGGAGGAAATCGCACACCTTCTGACGTTTCCATCACCCCATTTCATCAGTAAACTGGGCAGTTTTTTCAGCACAGTGAACATCGTACAGGACAATGATCACTGTGGCCATTTCGTACAGAATAGCGCTTGTGGAACGACTCTTGGACGTCGTATATAAGGATTATCATAGTCCTTTTGCAAAGTGGGCAGTGGGTATCAACAATGCACCACTGCTGGATGCAGGCAAAACAGTAGGCGTGGGCACAGCCATAGACATAAGTATTGCGGGTACCTCTACAGGCTGTGAGGCAATGGGGGGCAAATGTCAGTAGGGTGTGCATCGGAGTTGGGATGGAATTGGTAGGCTGTGTAGCCTCATACTGGGATTTAATAGAGTCAATTTGCACAAAGGGTGCGAACGCATAAACTGCACACTCGTACCGTTACGTTAGCTGCTATTCAAATGTCAATGATGCAGAAGGCCAACGAAAAACAATAGAGAGTATAGCAGGACAGTTCCTTTTAACCATTGACCCCACTTGAAATACAGCCATGCAAACTTACCCTTTTACATTGGTTTTATGCTCAAATTTATTGCTTGGGGCGTTTTCCTTATCGCTTCACTCATTGAACTACCACTACAGATAAGCCGCGGACTTTTGAAACGTAACTGCACCAGGTCAGCCAACCACCGACCATGAGAGACCACCCATTAGTAAGTATAAAAAAAAACCAAAGTAAACATGGTGGAGAACGATTCATCGAGTACGTGAGTCCGAACCTAATCGAGTAATCGAACTTTATAAAAGCGACTACATCCGGAAACCTAATTGGGTCATGCTGGTTACTCTGAAAACCGTAGAGTAAACCAGAGAATGTATGTTAGGCATAGCAAGCGATTAATAACCTGAACATGCGCACTATGCAATACCCTGGACTTGCACTCCGTTTCAAGTATCCCGATATTGCCAGTTATTGTCAAGCGTACCCGACTTACGCGGGCGCATTATTCCAAACATACTGCGACCTTGTTCTGGGTAAGTGTTACGAAACTGCTGGCGTTTATCCAGGTTCCGGCGGTGATGTTTATGGTATTCGCCCATCCGTGATGTCCATCCAGGATTATTATGTCTTATAGTATTTTCGATTGTGCTTGTGTGCTTATCAAAGAAAAAAAGAACGTATGTATACAACAACATGGACGACAGAACGACGTTGGGATCCCGTACAAGTATTCGCTTGCCCAGATATCCAGCAATGTGTAATCCTGGCAAAACCACCGGACCACGTAAGTTGTGCCTGCTTAGATCGCTTATCATTCATTTCAATGGCAGTTCCCCAGACTATCGAAACACCATTACACTGATTCTCACACCGTTATTTTTTTCATATCGCTTTTTATCGTGGAGACCCGTTAGCGTCCAACCCATGTCGTAGTTCCGTTTCCCAAAAACCGTGTCTTGTCGGCCGACTTGTAAGTACCCACTGTCCTGAATTAATGTTTAAATTTACCGTTTGCAAGTCCCTTCCCATTCATGGAATTATCGTGATACCTTTTGTGATTCCAATTTTATGTATATTCAGGAGCAGAGTTTTACGAATATCTGCAGTGAACTAATACAAGCACCGTTAAATGAATATGTCGGATTTTTACACACTATATTGAATGTGTTTTATTATGACAGGTTCTCTCGTATTTTTGACCTTGAGCTCGTGCGCTCCAACAGGTAAGTACACTCATCCGACACTCTGATTTTTTTGTTACATTTTATAAATCTGCCAAGTTGTAGTTATTGATAATCGGACGTTAACGGACATAAAAAATGAATACACCATCGTTAGCATTGTCTCTTTATACTTGTTTCGTGTTTCGTAATATTGGATTAATAGTTTTTTTTGTACTTACGTGGTTGAATATGAAACACCACGATGCGCTACCACGACCCAATTCGGGGTGGGGGGGGATACCTAGTACGAGCTCAACAAAGGAGTTCACGCTAGCATTGGTTGATGATGACTCCACGGTGTTGTATTACCGATTAAAAGACGGTATCCCAACCTAGAAGGATATTCGGAGCATTTTTCGATCCAACTTAGTTCACAGGTTAAATATAACCGTTTTACTGGTAATCCGCCTTCCGAGTCACTTTCCCTTGGGCCAATATGAAATAGTTATAAAATATGTGCAATAAAATTCGAAAAGTTACAGTTTGAGGTTTTTCAAGCGTATTGAGAATGTAAACCTATCCTACCACGTTATTCGTTTTGTATTTTTTTTCATTCGTTTTTATTACTACACATTCGACCACGTTAATTTGCAATGACCGGAATTCAAATTCTTAACCAACTACAACGCATTCCTACCTATAACGGGGTATTACCTCTCTACAAGCCGTATGGATTAACCAGTACCGATTGTCTACGGTACCTCAATTTAGCTATTAGCCATGCTCGTAAAAATTTTGAAGCTCGGAATGGAGCACGTATGTTAGGGTACGACCCCTTGCCGTCCCGATTATACTTTGCCGGACATAAATTTGAACGGGTTCGCCAGGAACTCTCCTTGTTTCCGGCACCCCATCCCGACCGGGTTACGTTCATGTACCCGTTTTATGACCTACGGCAGTTGGATCCGGTTAACACGGCGGATTTGTTTCTCTATACGTTATTGGCGGGTTACCCGTCCAGGTTTAGCCACATAGCGAAAAGAAAGTACCGGTTGAAAATAGGCCACGGGGGAACGTTGGACCCTCTGGCGTCCGGTTTGCTCCTGGTCACATTGGGTGACGCTTGCCAATTAAGTGCGCGGTACCAGGAAGGATTTAAAACTTACCTAGCGACGGGGGTACTGGGATTAGTCACCGATTCGTACGATCTGGATGGGAACGTGATAGCCCGGAAGGACCCTGGTACTATCACCAAGGAATTGTTGGAGGCCACTTTGCGTCGGTTTCAAGGTCACAATTTACAGCGTCCTCCGGTATACTCGGCGATTAAATTAAATGGACAGCGACTGTGCGACTATGCACGCACCGGAACGCTGAAGGATTTTCAACCGGTGGAAAGATTGGTACGAATTAAACGTATCCAACTAAACCTGTTCACCACGACCGGCGATATTCGTGAGCACTCTCCCGTTCTGAACAGCATTGCTCAACTGGAGCAGTACCAAAGGGAACACCAAGATTTTACTGATAGTCCGAACATCGCCTCGTCTATTGAAGCCAGCGATCTTCCCGCACCACTGACCGTGGGTATCACTAAGCGACTCACCTCTATATTGCCCCAAGTGCAAGGACTACCAATTTTCCAATTTGAAGTGGAAGCATCAGGTGGTACTTATGTGAGGTCACTCGTACATGATATGGGACAAATGTTGGGTTGTGGCGCCACCCTGGTGGACTTGGTGCGCACAAAGACCCACGATTTCCAACTGGACGAACGTACCCCTCGACTACTACAGTGTCGTGATCCATTTTTCTTACACAATCGCATTGTACCGTATAATGTCATAAAGGCTAACCACGCCTCGGCGGAATTCTAGACCCGATAGCGATAGCAACGAAAAGCACATACGATTTCAGTTTCATCATCTTTGATTGGGTAACCACCAACTTTGGTTATTTTTTTTTTCATTGTAAAAATACTATAGCTGTGAATCCGCCTTAATTCGAGCAAAACTCTTTTAATCCAATTCAACTAAAACAAATCAATATCATGTAATTATTGGTGTAAGGTCCCTTAGGTTAAACATAAACTTTGGCCAATGGGGCAACACTACAAGAAAAGAACTTTTTTAACAGTGTATGATTGTCATTGGGAACCGTTCCTTCCCTCGCGGTCGATAAAAGACATGGTCATGGCTCCTTTATGATACTTGAAGTAAACTTTGTATCGCTTGAATAGCGGACGACCCAAGATTATAGTCACGTGGCCAAATTTGTGATAAGCATCCGAGTGGTAAGTATTAACGTAGTCTTCAAACGGTCTTAGGGCCAGATAATCATAGACATGGTTATCCTTGCTAAATACCAATTCTTTTTCAGTCAGAGTCACTATACCTTGATTTACCGAGCTCCAGTGCAGACTAAATTCGGCACGAGGTGTAATGGTCGGATAGTGGGTCTTGCTGGGTAGTTCCACATTGCTGTTGTGCAGTAACTCAGGAAACAGTGTTTCAGTGGGTAAAATTTCCGCAAAGGCGGGATTCACCAGCAATCGAAGTTGGTTCACTGCGTTGAGCTCGTCATTGGAGCACAGGGCCACGTTATGGATAACCCACTCCCCCGTGGGGCTAAAACTGGCCTGGACAGTCATGTCATTCTGCGGCGGGTTAGGTTCCAGCAAGGGACTACACAATTCAATATTATTCACCGCATCATAGTGATTATTAATATTGATGGTAAACGAAGCGCTATTTTCCTCACAAATCTTTCCCAGTAGGGTGCCCGCGAGGTTCTTATCGGAATTGCCACCCAATCCGATAATCCCATCGACGGGGAAACGGCTGCGTCGGACATTATCCGAGGTAAACTTGGTCACCACATTGACAGTGGCCTGAGATTCCACCCACTCGCCAATACCCACTTTCCCGCGGTACTGGGTAACGTCAAATAGCGAGCCGTAGTGGTAGCTGGTCGAGGATCTAAATGATATAATTTTAGTCAATGCAGATTCATCCACTTTGCGGTAATAAGCGGGTAAACCCATTAGTTTGGAAGAGAGTAAAAAGATACCGTCGAGACTGGTGTCCACTAACATACGGAAAGTTTGACCAGAAGGGTGAATTACCATTTCGACAAAGGGAACGTCGTAGCTAGCGGGGGACACCGTGAGACCGTGCAGATACTTCCAGCCAAGATCGGAGGATGGTGAAGACTGGAGTGGAGCGGTGTTGGTGAGAACCTTTGGACAACGCAAGCTCAAACTCGAAGCGAACTTTTTCAATCTGGAGTGAGGTTTAGGGTCGCCGTCACAGTTCCCTTCCGACAGACTGCGTAAATCGACGGTCTTCACTTTCCACGTGTATTGCTGAGCGCTCGTCGTAGTGACCAGTACAGCGATGAACGCTACTAGAGGTAGAACGTGCACCATCGTGAAGGTGCTTTGTGATTTTTCTTACCGAACTATAAAGCAGGGGAGTGTATTTAACTTTGGTTAAAGCTTAAGCAAGGGAAAAGGGAGGCAATGCTGATTAAAGTCAAAAGATCTTGGATATCCATTGTTGAGTTTTATATACGATGGGTTGAATGCCCCGCCACTTTTTATACAGCGCAATGTGGTGGGGGCAGAGTTTGTTCCCCTATCAGAGCTATCCAATTTATTTTTCCAGCCTCTCCGCTTTTACTCCGGCCATAGGCCTGAAAATGCACAATATATTCTCGAGCATGTAGTAAAACATCCAGCCAAAGTGGAACCGAGCTCACATTAGTTTCCGCCTAACCAATGCTAGAGCTATGCATCCGTTTTAGAATAATGCGTAACGTACAAAGAGCTTTCCCTTTAGCTTCTTTCGATGCCAATTGCCGCAGACGAGTGAATAAAAGTGGCTGATGCTACTTCCTTGCATGTGACAAGTCCTCCATAGTGGCTGCATCAGTGTGAAGGCCGGGGGAGGGAATGATAAATAGATTTGGAGGATTTTTTTTCCGCCTATATCGGGGGTTTTTTGAACGAAAATGTACTAATTACTTGTGGACAATTTATTTTATACTTGACTGATGACACACCACCGTAGAGGTACCATTTCCATAATTTACAATAAACAATACATCCTGTACGGCCAAAGTATCACATGTCAGTGATTACTTCGAGGCCAAGTCGTGCAGGCAGGCCGCCCCACCCGAGGGTGTTGCACGATAATACGGAATAGAGGCTGATGTCAGAGAGTACGGGAAACAGACCAGACGCAGCAAGGATATAAGGGTAGTGCTGGGCTATGGGGATCTGAGGTGTTGAGTACTGTAGGGAAAGAATCCTGTAGAGGGATCTGGCAGGTATGCTTGGAGAACACGGTTCAGGGCAAGACACCACAGGAGAGTACGGTGTTGTTGTGGCATTAGGAGACGATCAATTCTTTGCCATCATGTGAGCTTGACGTTTTTTGGGAAGCAGAATTCCCCCTGGTCTGGTGTTGGTTGTTCTGGGCTTACGAAGGAAGGAGGGGTGTGGGGTTGGGCAGAGGAACAGGTGAGAAGAGTGGAGGCCCATTCATGGAGGTAGAGATGGGTGGGCTGGCGGCACTCTTCTGTGGGTGGGTAGAGGTGGCATAAGGCTATGTTTAATGAGTAACCTTGGGGTCTGGCTTCCGGAGGTAGGAAGGCATCACGGGATGTGGCGGTATCATAGACTGTGATCAATGCTGTTTCCAGGGCTTTCGTGGCGTGGGTGGCGGCCTTTCCGTTAGGCGGGGATAGTAGGGCCCTTGTGATGGGGGAGGGATTTTGGGGGTGTACTAATGAACCTGTGATACGTTTTCCAATTTCAGTTGGTGCAAATGAGAAAAAAAAGGGAGAAAACCGGAACTGTCCCATCGGAAAAGCACACTCAGTATTGCGGAAACCATTTAACCCACCAGTCTATATTGGATGCTGGAGACAACTTTAGGCCATTTAGGACTTCAGCCCAATTTTTTTTTGTCGTTTCGCTTTGGGTCGAAATGTGCTTGGGGATAATTCATGAAGGGTTCGTGCATAAAGTAGAACGCCTCACAAATACAGTGCCAAACTCTATCCAGAGATAAAGGAAATTTCTGATTCCAAATACTATGCTTTAATTTATTATTCATCAATGTCAGATCTACTGGAATCGGATCTTATGTTCCGTGATTTCTAGCTAAAAGGTAGGAAATATATACCAAAAAAAGGGGATAAGGCTAGCAAGGAAAGATGGTGACGATAATATCGTAAAGGTTGCTAACGTAAATGGATAAAACAGATCATTTCTTTTTCTTTTTTTTTTTTTACTTACAAAAAGTCATACTAAATCCTTTCTATTTAACGTGGTAATCACCCACAGTGATGACTCTGGCATTTCACCGCGGATTTCGGAAACCCACCCATGTTTCGCCTTTATTGTAATGCAATACAACTTTGAATTTTTTCAGTGCGGGTCGACCCAACACTACCGATGTTTTCGATAATTTACCATCGGCAACTGTAGCATCGCCAGCGTGAACATTATAGTACTGTTTACCCGACCGTAGCGAATATACCAACTCTTTAGAGGTCAATATCAGTTGGTGATTACCGGGAAGACTAAGGATTAACTCCACCGAGCTTTGGGACTGAGCAGGGATTGTATAAGCCTCTGGATCACAAACAATGTTATTTTCCCTAAGCCACATCGCGACCATCATTCGTGGTAGGAAAATCTTGGAAAATGCGGGGTTCACCATTATAGGGTACTGTTCTTCCGCCCTGACTTCGGATAATACAATCGCTGTGTATTCGCTCTTTTCACTCAATTGGTGTTCAGTGTAAGCTATGGGAGCCCAGGCCACGACATCTCGGTCCTTGTCCTCGATGCACACCCGTATTTGGTTATCGGACAGATGAAATTCTACATTAAACTCATCCTGATTATTACACAAAATGGACAAAAGGGATGGTTCCTCCGATTCAAAGTCGGTATTGTTACCCAAGCCAATGACACCGTCTAACGGCATTGATTTAAAAATGGCGTCAGATGGTGGTAAGAGATGTTCAGTCTTGACGAAGGTAACGGGTACATTCTTGTACTGGTGATAACTAATTCCTACCGCTTGATTCCTAGTTTTCAACTTGGCACCGTTAAAATGACCACCCCATTTTAAACTATATGAAAAATTGGTCCAAAAGTAGTCCCAAACCCCATTGTAAGCTTTATTCGCGTGAACGTATATACCGGACAAGGAGGTGTCCACCGTCATATGTAGGAACCGTTCGCTTCTGCCAAGTCGGACTCGAACGTACGGAGCCTGAAGGGATTGGGGGTCAACGTAAACGTTATCAGTGCTTTCCTCATCCGATACAATCGACACATGAGTTGAGGGTTTTCGACTGAAATCATCCTCGGACAAAATGACAGGGGATTGGGAAATATGTTGTTTAGGTTCGATCACTTCCCAAACCTGGGTTTCTGTCTTCACTAACGAAATGATACCTAGTAGCGAAATCCACTTCATAGTGAACAGTGTGAGTAACCGTACGTAAAAAAAGGGGGTAGTGGTGGATGGATATATACTCAAGAAACCTGGTGGTTTACCACTATCAAACGAGTGAGCGTAGTGAGAAATAGCAAACTAAATTTGAGTGGGCAGATACACCGATTTTACGAAAATAAAATAGCGTGAAAAACATTGGAGTGGTCCTGAATCGAATACCGCTTGAACGAGACATAGAGGACTATATATAAGGAACTTCT
Organism: Dispira simplex; assembly: GCA_027478255.1. Lineage (NCBI taxonomy): Eukaryota > Fungi > Kickxellomycota > Dimargaritomycetes > Dimargaritales > Dimargaritaceae > Dispira > Dispira simplex. Next base: position 11,109 of record JAOPJG010000521.1, on the reverse strand, counting down.
CCATTAAATTTGCCGTTGGTCCCAACTCAAGAGGGTGTGTAACATAGAAATGGTGATGGATGCACTGTAAATCGAATAGGAAGCCCCATTGGTGGGATATCCGTAAAATGGGGGATTCCTGACCTTGACCAGTGGGTGTAGCACTGTGGTAGATGAACTACTAAAAGTCGTGAAGGGGGCGTATATCTCGCCCATCACGCATTAGACAGTTGGTGGAACAGGAGTTGGAGATTACATCTTCCCATGAGGACGACCAGCTCTCTCAAGGTGAAGCTGATTTGGTGGCCACAAGTCAGGATATCCCGGATGATGGTGTAACCTCTTCATAAGCTCCCCCCTTGCCTTTTGCTCCCAACATGGAGCCAATGGATGAATACTCGCCACCATGAAAATTGTTTACATTTTAATGTCAAAGTACTCTAATTTTTGTTATGATTTTGTTACATCATTTCTGTGTTATATAAGGAGACTGGGTCAGGGAAACTTGAATTCCTCATGAATAAAAAACACTCATGTTTAATTAAAAAGATCTATTTACCTACTCGTAGGTCTCTATTATTTTATTTGAGTGCATTCTCGCACCAGTGACCAGAATCCTATTACAGTCATATCGATATTGCGCGAAAAATAAGGGAGCGGAATAAAAATGGAGCTATTTTTTTTTGACAATGAAGGAAGCCCGACTCACAGCCACAATTTCTGGGGAATGGCTTTTGGTGCTTCGTGTGTGCAACGTGGAGACTGGGTGATGATTGTTTTATGAGGTATACACAGTGGAAACACATCCGTGGCACCTGGAATATCCCAAATTCTCATCCCCTTTTTTTTTGAAGCAGCCCTGGGTGAACGTCATGGAATGGCATACAAAAATTATCGATAATACTATTAGGGATAACTTGAATGTTTATTGACCTCAATTCAATACACCAACATTTCGAAAATATGAGGTTGCAAAAAGGAATTTATATCCCAGCTTGAAAATATTATTTGGATAGTGAACGTTAAATCAGAATATTGCACACTTTATTTTTTCGGTAGTTGCCCAACATCACAAACCAAGCGAAATGATTGTTTTAGGTCGGGAAAGCGTTTATCGAGGTTTGGCACCCACCTGAATTGATTCAACACACTGTGGAAAGCGTTCAAGCCTGTGTACGATAATTTTTTGCTAGTATTCTTTTTTTTTGACATAAATCTGTACATTCTCTTGAGCCTGGGTCATTTTCTTAGTTTCCTCGCATATTAGTTTTTTTTTTGATAATTATTTGCTAAATACTTTTTAGACGTTTGATATAATATACATTACATTGTCGCCAATATTGCACCACCTACCAACCTAATACGAAAAAAAAGACAGCTACTCTTTCTCTCTTTAATAGGTTTCCAAAATGGGCAGAGCAATGCGAACTCCAAGATCAACGGCCAATAAAGTCCCCAAGCCTAAAAAAACTCGGCCAGGTAAGACCGCTCCCCCCCCCCAAGTAACGGGCACTTAACCCCTCTCATGTCAATAGTGACTAGTAGTGATGTAGACTTGACCAGCAATAACCACGTCATTTTAGCCATGGAGAAAGTAATACTAACTTGTGTCCGGAGTGAGATTGACTGTTTGATACCTATAGACACAAATGAAATCGATGATATATTTTCAAAGCCTAAAGCCAGCATTCCCCAAAACCGTACGGATAAAACTGGGACCAAGGGGCCTTCACCTACAGGACCCGTCAATGGTAAATCTGCTCGGTCGCTAACCAGATCAAATCCCAAAAAACCATCTACGGCATCGTCTACTTCGCCCAACACAACGAAACCGGTCGAAGTGGTCGTAGCGAACCAAATGATCCAACAGGATGCCAGCGTGGCCAAAGAACTGCAACGAAAACATGAGGAATCTAACAAGAAACGCAAGGCCAAGGGTCAAAATAAGGATGACCACCCTGACGATGACGGATTTTTCGATAGTCGTGGTACCAAATCGAAGCGACTTACCGAAGACGGGCTGCCATTATTTACAGTACAGGATCTCCGTATTGGCGAGGGTGGCGATACACCAGACTGTCCCTTTGACTGTCAATGTTGTTTTTGAACTTTGTCACAGGGCTGTTTGGAGTAGAATTGTGTAAAATAGTGGGGATGGTGCAAGGTTCTATCACTATAGCCCGTAGTATTAAGAAAAGGGCCCTAAACTCCACATTGTAGACCCTCACAAGTGGGCTCTCCGTAGTTTTGGAATACTTTTTGCTTTTCATTTCTATCAACCAAGTCATAATTTGTAAAAGTCTTTGGTTCATTCATCCATAAATTCTTTACTAAGACAGGAGATACCGGGCAAAGCATTCATTTTTCACCGAAACGCATCAACAAGAACAGAAACATATCAAAATAGATAATCTCACTTTTTTATCCATCCCTCTGGGTATTTCTAAACATACTGCTTGGCCTTATCAAGATACGTTTTCATATCACTGGCCTGAGAGTCAAAAGCACATCCCATAGTAAACGAGTGCAGAGCACCTGGATAATTCTGCATCCCCAACATGGCTCGACCCTTTCTAAAATGCCCCTTGGCCCATTTATGTTTGACCCGGGTAACCACTTCGGTGCTATAGAGGGATTCCCGATACCGCTCCAATTCGAGCAAACAAGCGGCTTGGTTACAAAGCAACACCGACACTTCTTCCGCTACTAAAGCCGCCGGGTCCCATACTGGTCGTTGCCCCGAAATTTTGATGGCTTCGTTATACTTGTTTAAAGCTCCCACGAAATCCTTGTTGCGGAACGCGGTGTTGCCCTCCGTTTTCAGCTGTTGAATCGCTTGGCCCATTTGCGGGTGGGGTGGAGGTAGCCGACCGTTGTTCACCGCAAGGTTCTTCGCCATGAGGTTTTGGTCTAGGAAATCCACGTCGCAATCTTGACATTTTTGGCGTTTGTGTTGGGCGCACACCAGGATGTTGTCGAGTAGGGCTACCTTATCCGTGATGGGAACGGTCTCCTTGGTGGTTTGTGGTTTGGCGACGTCGGACATGGTAAAATAAATAAATAATTTGGGGAGGGAGCGATGACGCCAGGAAACAGATGGAGTTGACTGTCAATATAAAAAAAGGTACAAGGAAGTAATGGGGAAAAGAAGGAAGGCTACAAATGGGATACTAACGGGCGGGGTAATAGTTCAAACAGGAAACAAGTCGAATAACTGAGTAACAACAGATGAGACCAGCGGAGGAATAAAAAATAGGGCCAGCTCTCCGTTCCAGAGTTTCCTGTAGTGCGTGAGTTTCTTGAGCACTTGGAAGAAAAAAAAATGATCCCAAAGGACCCGAGCCTTGTTACACACACCTGGGACCCAATGCCCTCAAGCGTTCTTCAACGTAGCAACCCCACTGCTCCAGGAGGAGATGCCAGACGCTTTATAGTTTCAACGAAATAATTAACATGAGTTCATTTATCTTTATCAAAGAAATGGCAAATGCGTTAGGCCTGGAAAAAAAACGATGGCCTATATAGAGTGTCAAAATGTATTAAAAGAAAGACAGCATAAAAACGCGGAATAAACACAAAGAGGAGCTGTTGCGATTACCGTAATACTTCAAGCATCTTAAAGCAACGCCTGAAAAAAAGAAATAATCTCGACATTATTTCTCGACCGTTTGAGGGATCTTGTTGGACAGTTTCTTAAATTTAGCCACGTAAAATCCGTCCATATTATGAGTATGGGGATAATAACGTCGGGTAAGATTCAAAGAAGAATGGAAAGCCTTTTCCTTGAACCGAGTAAAACCTTCCTTGCCAAAGTCCAAACCAGTTTCCACCAGTTTGACATTGGGACGCTTCCGTAGGGCGTAATTAACCACGTCTTCGTTCTCGTCCACGGTGACCGAACAGGTAGAATAGACCAAGTATCCGCCGGTATCGGAATTGGCGTTGATGGAATCGATAGCCGCGAGCACTAGTTCCTTTTGCATGTGGGTCAATAGCCGGAAATCTTCGTCGGTTTTACTCAATTTGACGGAAGGGTCTTTGGAAATAACACCGGTACCGCTGCAGGGTGCATCCAAAAGGACACGGTCGAATCCTCCGGTAACTTTTGGGAATTGTCGTCCGTCGTAGTTACAAACCACAGAGTTCTTTACGTGCAAACGGTGAATGTTACCTACTAAACCCTTTTGACGGTCCTTGTTGGCATCGTTGGCGATGATCATACCGGTGTTTTTCATCAACGCTGCCAAATAAGTAGTTTTACCACCGGGAGCAGCACACATGTCCAGGATACGTTCGTGTTCCTTGGGGGCAAGAGCCATGACGGGTAAAAACGACGAAGCAGCCTGTACCATATAATGACCGGCGAGGTATTCCGGGGTGGCACCGACGGGTACGGGTGATTCAAAAATCTGCAGACCCACTTTAGACCATTTGCCTACGGGGTCCAGATTGATCCCACGGGTGATCAATGCTTGGGCCAGATCACGGCGTCGGGTCACTAACGTATTAGTCCGGATAATGACGGGACGTTGCACTTCGTTGGCTTCAAAAAACTCAATGGCTTCCGCTACCGGGAACAGTTCCATGAGTTTATCAGCCATGAACGTGGAATACCCATAGTACACCGAAATGTCCTTGACCAGTTGGCGGACGTAGTCGGTTCTGGAGCGGGACGGATCACGCATTTTATTGAAATTTCCCAAGACATGGACAATCTCATGGATACGGGTTTTCACAGTGGGTAAATCTAGCGCCTCTTCCTCCTCATCCGTTTCTCCTTCGGCGGGTAAAATGTCCGTGTCAGGTCCGTCAATGTTGGTTTGAAAGGCCGAATCTTCCAATTCCGCCTGGGCCAGAGCGGCTTCCTTTCGCTGCCGTCGTTCCAATCGACGGGATTTGGCCTCTAAGCCTTGGTCTTCGTCACTGCTGGAACCATCACCTGAATCATCCTCTTCAGATTCTTCGGACTCTCCACCATCCAACTCGCTGTCAAATTCATCCGGAGGCAATTCATCGTCATCTTCGTCGTCGTCCCATAATGCCCGTTTGACGGCAGGGCGCAGATCAGAGCCATCGTCGGAACTGAACTCGTCGTCCGTGTGGATCACTGGGCCGTCCGCTTCACTATTTTCGTCTTCGCCGCTGACGCTTTCCTCTGCGCTGCTATCCTCCACATTACTACCATCAGCAACACTGATATCATCCTCTTCATCGCTCTCCTCCTCAGAAGAAGAAGAAGAAACAACTTCTGCCTTGGATCCCTTCTTCTTCGTTGATGTTCGCACCGGAATAGGAACACCAGTACTCGCCCGCTGTTTCTTGGCCGATTGCGCTGTTGTAGAGACGTGTTGTTGGTTAGCCTGACGTTTCCCTATCCTCTGTTTTGGTTGTTGGTTCTGCTGAGGGTCGTTGGCCTGTCGTTTTCGAATGAGTTCGATTTTAGATACCGCCGGTGCCGTGGGGATACCCACTTCCGAATCATTATGATTAGCGGATTTTCCCCTGGTGCGCCTGTCGCCACCAGGACGAGTACGTTTACTGACATTTTTACCCGTGCGCTTTTCCAGTTCTAATGGCAAAGGTTCCCCTTGTTTCTGATTTGCTCGACGACCCATGGCTAATTATTGACAGAGTACCCCTGTAAAGTGGAAGGCCGTGTGGTATGGAAAAGTTAAAAAAAAGTAAGGAATGGGCTACTCTAGCCAAAGGGTTGCAAAGTTTGTTGTCGTATCGTTCAAATAAAATAAAACAAACGTAATAACACTAGACCAGGGAGATATATGTGTAATACCGATTCATTTTTACCACATTAGTTTTCGTTGTAAAAAAAAATTAATGGATACATTTTGATTTTCTTTTTTTTTTTTTCACGCTAAAAAAAAAAACGAAAATTATCTCGGAATTTCTGGTGGTCGCATATCGAGAAATGAACACGTGATTAAACTTGGAGAAGTGACTATACACCGAAAACGGACGGTGGGTTTTTTCATGTAGCGGGAGAAAAGTAAAAAAAAAAAAACCACGAGGTAACTGCGACACCGATAGGACGCAAAGAGAAGTAAAGTGGGGGAGCGTTATCCAATCCTTGGAGTATGGCATGATAATTTTTTTTTTCTTCATTTGATCTTACCCCCCAAGCAGAATGATGTAAGCAGTACATCTAGGCAAGTGGGACAGTCTCTGTGGCTATAATTGCACGCCTTGATCGTTCTTCTCTTTCTTCACCTCTCTTTATTGTTATCTTTGATTTTTTTTGTTGTGTTACTTTCACTTCCACTTTTATACTAACTATATACCATGTCTCCCAACTACAAAGTCGGTAAGTAGATCCATTCACCCTATATTTGTTTCGATGATTCAGAATGCTCTCACATATCAAAATGGACTCTACTATTTCTTGTATTGACTAAACTCTTGCTAACCCACACTGAAAATCACACTGACATGTGACCGTTTCTTCTCTTACTCTTGTAGCTGATATTTCCCTGGCCGAGTTCGGTCGCAAGGAGATCGAGATCGCCGAGAATGAAATGCCCGGTCTGATGGCTCTCCGCCAAAAGTACGGTCCCTCGCAGCCCCTGATGGGTGCCCGTATCGCCGGTTGTTTGCACATGACGGTGCAAACCGCTGTGTTAATTGAAACTTTGGTGGCTTTGGGCGCCCAGGTGACCTGGAGTTCCTGCAACATTTTCTCCACCCAGGACCACGCCGCCGCTGCTATTGCCGCCACCGGTGTACCCGTGTTCGCCTGGAAGGGTGAAACTGACGAAGAGTACCTGTGGTGTATTGAACAAACTTTGGCCGCTTTCCCCGATGGTCAGCCCCTTAACATGATCCTGGATGATGGTGGTGATTTGACCACTTTGGTGCACGAAAAATATCCCCGGTACTTGGACAACATCAAGGGGGTTTCCGAAGAGACCACCACCGGGGTACACCACTTGTACCAGATGCTCAAGGAGGGCAAACTCAAGGTGCCCGCCATCAATGTCAACGACTCGGTGACCAAGAGCAAGTTTGACAACTTGTACGGTTGCCGTGAATCGTTGGTGGACGGTATCAAGCGTGCGACGGATGTGATGATTGCCGGTAAGGTCGCCGTGGTAGCCGGTTACGGTGATGTGGGTAAGGGTAGCGCCGTCGCCCTGCGTGGTATGGGGGCCCGTGTCCTGATCACCGAAATCGATCCCATCAACGCGTTGCAAGCCGCCATGGAAGGTTACGAAGTCACTACCATGGAAGAGGCCGTCAAGGAGGCCAACATCTTTGTCACTTGCACTGGTAATCGTGATATTATCACCGGGGAACATATGGCCAATATGTTGGACGACGCCATCGTGTGCAACATTGGTCACTTTGACATTGAAATTGATGTCGCCTGGATTAAGAAGAACGCCGTGTCGTGCTCGGCCGTCAAGCCCGGTGTGGACCGTTACACCATGGCCAACGGTCGCCATGTCATTCTGCTGGCCGAAGGTCGTTTGGTCAACTTGGCCTGTGCCACTGGTCACCCTTCGTTTGTCATGTCCAACTCTTTCTCCAACCAGGTGTTGGCTCAGATTGCCCTCTGGACTAACCCCGAAGCCTACCCTCTAGGCGTGCACATGTTGCCCAAGAAGTTGGATGAGGAAGTCGCCGCTGCCCATTTGGACAAACTGGGCGTCAAGTTGACCAAGTTGAGCAACGTCCAGGCCGAGTACCTCGGGTTGAGTGCCGAAGGCCCCTACAAACCCGAACACTACCGTTATTAGAACGGCTATGGTGTCCATTATTCCCTTGAATTTTTATAATATTCTATCTATGATGTCTTACCCGTCATTTGTCACTGCTGCTGCTGTTTTTTTAGCAAACGGACGGCAAGAAGGGAAATATCTGTTCCCCCTCCCACCCCATTCTGGAATTTTATTTACCCCTCCCCCTATGGTTAACCCTCACTATGGACGTTCTGTTTAACAACGCCATCCTCCTATGACATGTATTCCAACTGGGCGGATGCTTCAATAAATGAGCCAACTCCCCGTTCATTAACTTGGAAAATATTTGATAGCAGTGAAGAATGAGCAGTAATGTGCCTGTAACTGGCTTGTGAAAATGGGGGCAGCGAGTAGATCTAATGATTCGGTGGTTGGGGAAATTGAGATGAACTTTTTCCCATGCCTTGCTGCTTCATTACAGTTTGTTGCCTTGTGATAGGTTGGTATTAACCAACCCCTAACCCTTATATCACGGAATGGAGTGGAGTAGAGGAGAAACCATAGCGACATACAGGAGGTGTATAGGCAGTCCCAACTTTTCACTTCACCAACTGCGCTATAGGCCTGTATAAGGGTGGGCAAGTAGTACTACTCAGGGAATACAAATTCTTAGTCTTTCTTACCTTTTTCTTAAATTTCCTAGACTGTGAGTCGTCCCATTATCCTTTTACTTGGCACTAGATCCCTTCTCCCCGAACATACACACATTTTGCAAAGGTTTCACATCGGCTCTTTCTGGTTACTTGCCCCCCGCTGACGGTTTCGTACTCCCCTTCAAGTTACACAAATTCTAGCGGCTCAGCCCGGTGTTTCACTTGACCCTCACCGTCCTTTGTTACTTCCTATCACTGCAATTTTACCATTTCACTTTGATAACGAGAAAAAAAAGGAATATACTACTTTCACCTAACGCACAATCACTACTATCATGTCGTCGCTTCGAGTTCTCGTAGGTTGTAAGCGTGTGATTGACTACGCCGTCAAGATTCGAGTTAATGCGGCCCAAACGGCAGTAGAAACCACCGGTGTAAAGCATTCCATGAACCCTTTTGATGAGATTGCGGTAGAAGAAGCAGTCCGTTTACGGGAACGCGCGGCCAAAGACAGCAAGTTACCCAAAGTAGACGAAATTATTGCCGTGTCGTGCGGACCCACCAAGACCCAGGAAACTTTACGTACGGCGTTGGCCATGGGGGCGGACCGGGCTATCCATGTGGAAGTGGATGAGAAATTGACTTTACAACCGTTGGCGGTGGCCAAGTTGTTCCAAGCGGTGGTGCAAAAGGAAAATCCCAATTTGGTGATTCTAGGGAAACAGGCGATTGATGACGATGCCGGACAAACTGGTCAAATGCTCGCCGGGTTGTTAAACTGGCCCCAAACAACGTTTGCATCCCAAGTGGGAGTGGCCCAGGATGGGTCTATGCGGGTCAGTCGGGAAATTGACGGAGGGTTAGAAACCTTGGCAACAAAAGTACCCGCTGTAGTAACTACTGACTTACGGTTGAACGAACCTCGCTATGCTTCCTTGCCTAATATCATGAAGGCCAAGAAGAAACCGTTGGCTAAGATGACTCCGGAACAGCTGGGCGTCGACATTACTCCTCGTTTGGAAACTATCAAAGTAATTGACCCTCCTAAGCGACAGGGTGGCAAAAAAGTGGAAAGCGTGGATGACTTGATTGACAAACTCAAGAACGAGGCTGGTGTTTTGTAAACTACCAATGACGTTCCACTCAGTCAAAGTAGCCCGGACGATTCATCGGGTTATGGCTACATCAACACCATCCTTGGTCGCGGATTTTGGTGAATAATTGAACAAGTATTCTCTCTGTTGTTTATCCTAGATTTTGGTAATAGTGTTGAAGAATTGTAATAAATTTTTGGGGTTTTATTAATGTTACACACAGAAAGGTACCATAGATGAGATAAAAACGGGTTGTTTAGAACTTACTAATAGGGGTTGTGCTGATAGACATCAATGTAGTACATTATACATGCCCAATTGCCACCCTCAACACTACTATCTATTTCCCGCCTGGGAAACACAGGTTCATATGCAATTCTGAATGAACATATATATTTTGAGTCCATTCACTTGTGGTTTCCTTTCGCTTGAATATGGTAGACAGTGTAGATCTAAGAAATTGGGGATTTTTCCAGTGATATGCTGAGGAGAAGTGGGTGGGAATTGAGGAAACTTAGACCGAATTAGGAAATGAAATATGAAAACTAGGGGTAGAGGACTGGAAAAATTACATGATAGTCACAGTACTCCTACCTTGGAAGGTGTTCCAACTCCAATGACCATGGTTTACCCTTTTCCCTGGAGATGACCATGGTTTTTGATAAAACAACCTGGGCTTGGACAAGTTGTGTTGGATGGCATTCTAGCATCCATGGGCAGCATCACAGTAATAGGGATAGCAGGTCTTAGTCCACCTGTATATTTCACCCACTGTGCACTGCCATCCTGGGTTATTGAGGATAGCCTTAGTGATCAGTTCAGCATAAGGATGTTGAGGCTGGTGTAGATGTTCCCGTGCTTGATTACTGAACATTTGTACTCTTTCTAACAGTGGAGAGTTAGACCTAGAGAATTTACCAATTGTCATCACCAGTGAGTAAAAATATAATCATTATGGTATTAACTAAGACAAGATAGTAAAGATAAACATTAAAGGCACATGTGGAGTGAAGGATTAGTAATTGTTAACCTTACAAAGGTTTATCAGAAGCATGAGATATTGATCCCAACAGAGGAGACATGTGGGTATTTATTATTTGATCAGACTATATAAATTCTAGCCATTCCACTAGTAGTGATCAGGGAATTTCCTTGCTCTTATCCTTGGGCTCTACTTACAATGGTATAGTACCATCTCCCCAATGCCAGGGAGTACGAATGGAAAGAAAGCAGGTGGTGACTGTTGAACAATGGTAGCTGGTGTTTCTTTTTTTTTTCAAAATTACGCCACAATGCTGGTGACTCTTCCCTTTGATGGCCACAAAGTCTTCATTCATGGTCCATGTGAAAGAAGAAGCCACCCACCCCATGGTAATCCACGTCAGCATCATTCAGGTAAATTATCCACCTCCTTTTGCCAATTTTCAGTACACAATGCAAAGTCATAGTTCATTCATAGTCACAGTCAGACAAGCATCTGATTAGCCACTTACTTTTTTTTCAGCCTCAGTACATCAACAAGAATAATGTTCAACCCAGGACCTTTTAGCAAAAAAAAATTCACGGGGGAATGTTTGAAGTAAATGATGAAGGCAACTCCTTGGACATTTGTTATGATTGGCTACAATGGCCAAACTAGCCATGCTGCAGCATAAATTTCTACGTAGGTTGTAGAAAAGATGAGAAAGT
>JAOPJG010000520.1:0-22175 GCA_027478255.1 Dispira simplex | reverse complement strand
GCTGTTGCCTGATAAGACACAAGTGACGAAACGTAAAGAAACAAGCAGTAAATATTACCCCCAAGAGAATAAAAGTCCTAATTATCATAAATATGACGTGTGGGGACCATTGATGTGATTACTAACAACGTCCAGTGGTCACAGGGCGTTAAACCCGAATAACAAGTGTCAAGTGGGTTTAACCAGCTCGAAGTGAATGGGAGAAAGATGATACCAGTTCTAGCTAGCGTTATCGCCCAGTGAGGGTTACATCCTTGGTTCTTCGTACTTCTGTTGCTTGGGATCGGAAATTATCCATTTTTTCCTGCTATTCCTTGTGATGACAAAGTAATTGTTTTTTGCCATCCACAACAAGGTTACTTGTCGGACATTTGTGATTTTAATGCGACAAAGTGTTTCCTATATATTATTGCTCCAAAGTACACCATGTTTATTTACCTCGACCAGCACTTCATCTTGGCCAACAACAGAAAGGCCACACAGGTGTTGCGCAAATAAAACACTGTAATTTTTATGTGCTTTATCGATCTCTCTGACCAATAAACAGGCCATTATGGTATGACTTATCAACACTAGTTAGTGTCTAGGTAATGCGAGGCTCCCCGATCTTAGGTCACAAGGAACTGGTGAGCGGATGCTGTTAAAGCACAGGCTATGCCTTGTTCGGGGTAACTTGTGCGACCATAGTTATTCAAGGTGTGAGGGTAGATTGGCCTATACAATATCTACAGGGATAGGCCTTGGTTGAGGGAAGCAGCCCATGTCCCCAGCCCGTCTTAGGTATATTATAATACCCTCTCTCTCTCTCTCCCCCCCCCCACTTCTTGTACCACGCACACGCTTTACGTTTCTTTATTTTACCATTCTCTGCTTCATACTATTTTATTGCCCGTCGAATTATATCGGACAGGTCTATTGATTTTTTTGGCTTGGTTGGTAACATGTGGACCACATTGCTATGGGCGGCCCTTCCGTGGGCGGTTGGTAAAGCTGTTATTCCCTTTCACTCCCCCAACGAACAACTACCTTTGCGGTTATAACCTTGAAACCATCGCTGGTATGAGTAATGATTATATACACAAACCAGGTATTCGCGGGCAGTGTGATAAGGTAGCAGTGTACGGTGAACAGGTACTGCAGGGACTCAGTATGTATGACAAGGAAACCGATGGGATTAAGCCCCGACGGAGGGTTAACCAGGCGTTGGTTTGCACCAACGACGTTCTCTGGCCTAAATCCATTCAAATTACCTGGAGACACTATAAGCATGACGATATACATTGCTATATGTTTTCTATGGGCGAGGTCCCCTTGGCGTTTTCCACTGTTGGTAACGGTCTACGGTATACCATGGCATTTTTTGCCCCCTGGTTTTGAGATGTTAAGGGAGGTGAGCAATTCAAAGTGTAACACAAATTTGCGTGGAGGGTTGCCCATTTGAATGAGATAATAATTGTTTATTAAAGCAAGGTATATTTCCTTGTCTTGTAGACCGGTATTATTTTCAAAAAAAAATACAGATTACAATGAGTAAAAAGTTAAAACAGTGACAGATGACAAATTTATCTGCTTGCTCTGTATGGTTTTCGTGTGGTGGTTTTATTGGTATCTTTTCTAGGACGAACCCTATACCTTTCGCTATTGGGGGTTCAATTTCGTGACTGAGTTCTTTAGCACTGCTTTCCTTCAAAGACTCACAGCGTTTAGTGCTTTACCTCTTGTATTTCTTTTATTCTTATTTTTCGTTTATTTGCAATCTTTAAATTTGTATTTTTCTTTAAAAAGAGGCGAAATAGGCAATCTTTTCAGAAACGATGCAATTACCTCGTTGGGTTTTAATCGTGGCAGTATTGGCCTGCGGGCTCATCCAGCCCATGGACGCCAAATCCGTGACTGGAGACCGCACTCTGGTTCTGCTTGCGAAGAACACCCCGGATGAAGTCCAACAATACAGCCGATTTATTGCTTCCCTAAAGCAGCGCGGTTTTCAAGTCAGTGTGGATGCGGCCACTTCCTCCGCAGCGCAATTGTTTGTCTATGGTGAGCGACAATACGATCATCTCGTACTGCTCACCCCCGACACTAAAAGTAAGTGGTTGAATGTAACGTGTAAACCACGAATTGTGTGGGTCATCTGTTGGATATAGCGAGATTGGGGATGGTGGAGCTCTCAAGGGGCAGTCTGAACAGTACAGCTGGGTTTACTAGTGAGGGGAGAGTAACTAACCGCAATACGAACTCTTTCTCGTTTTTATTGATATGTGGATGGGACACAGAGTTTGCCGGGGATATTACCGCAAAGGCGTTGGTTGATTTTCTGGACAATGGAGGCAACGTTGTTATGGCAGCGGGAACGGACTTTGCGGGACCCCAACGGGAGTTTGCCAAGCAATTGGGAGTGGATTTTGATGTCCGCGGAAACCATGTTTTGGACCATTTTCATTATTGGACATCAAACTCCGCAGATGATACCGAACATCACTCGCGAATCGTGACGAATCATTTTGCGGATCTTTCATCCGTATTGAGTGAGGCAGTGCGACAAGGTCCTCCGGTGCTTTTCCAAGGTGTGGGGCACCGTATCTTATCCGGCGACCAATCCGCGATGGTGTGGCCTGTTTTAACGGGTTATGATACTACGTATTCCGGCACTTTGTCGGACCGTCAAGTAGTCACCTCGAAAACCCCGGTCCTGGCTGGTACTCGCATCGCTATGGTGAGCGTCTTCCAAGCGTACAATAACGCCCGAGTGGCACTCCTCGGTTCCACCCAAATCCTTAGCGATACCTTTTTCCAAGCTACTGTAGAGGGTCAGGCGGTGGGTAACGAGCAATTCTTGACCGATCTCACCCAATGGGCCTTCCAGGAAAAGAGCGTAGTACGTGTTGACTCGATCGCATTCTCCAAAGCGCAGGACGAGCAACCGTCATCCGCATCAAATCCACATGTTTTCCGAGTCAAGGACACTATCAAGTACCGCATTGAATTGTCGCAGTACCAAGTGGACCAGTGGGTACCATTCCGAGCGGATGATGTGCAGTTGGAAGTCGTGATGTTAGACCCTTATATCCGTAAAACGCTGACTATTACTGACACAAGTCCTTCGTCCGCTGTATATACGGCCGACGTACAGTTGCCCGATCAACACGGCGTGTATTCGTTAAAGGTAGACTATAAACGTCCAGGCTGGAGCTATGTAGATCAGGTGAATGTAGTGTCTGTGGTTCCTTTTAAACACAATGAATTCGACCGCTACGTGTCCGCTGCCTTCCCCTATTATGTTAGTGCCGGTTCGTTACTAGTTAGCTTTTTAGTGTTTTCGGTTGTGTGGCTTTATAACAAGGAGCCCTCCGCTACTGCCAACAAACAAAAGAAAATCAAATGAGGAGACATAGCTACAACTTATTCTGGCTTTTATCCATGTTCATCGCTGGTTTACGGTTTAAATTTCGTGGCTTATTTCAATGTATGTATCTGAATACGCGGTATGACCGATGATTATAAGGGTGTGAAGGGTGAAAATATTAACACTATTAAACATTGACTATGCTATGATAAAATACAAAAGGAGTGGGAAAAAAAAAGAACTTGGCCTAATCTCGAAAACTGCTATGCCGAGCCCTTTTTTTTAACGCTATTCAAGCGACCCGCTTACATTGTCTTTCCTTACCTTTCTATTCTTTCCTTTTCTTCTCGCCTTGTTCCTATTACATCTCGTTTTGGAGGTTCTGTAGTGTTTGGCTGCTGGAGCTACACAAGGTGATGCACCGTGGTGACCTTGTCCGAGAAGCAAAGCGTTTCCTTCTCTTTACTTCCCCCCTGTGACTTTTGTATTCCTAACGTAAAACTCTAACGCATGGATCTAGACCAACGGGTCATCTTGGCAGATGCCCATCTCGCCAACAACCGTTTAGAGGTAGGTTTGTCAATATATCCCTTTTTATAGGTTCATGGCTATGAATTGTTACCAACCGGAGGCAGTCAGCCCTGTTTATCGCTTTGGAAGATCGAGTAGTTCCGAAAAGAAGAGCAAGGGAAATATCTAGACTTTTATTGCTGTCAACGCTCCAGCGTCTTTCCTGGTCTATGGTTTATCCCCGACGACCGCTAAAATTTTGGGTATTATGTTGTGTGTTGGTCATTGGCAATAATACGGATGGGTTGCGATTTTTATATAGGCTGCCTCGTTGGAGTATTTGGCAGTGGCTCGTGAATGTATCAAACGGTTGAAGCATGCTCCTGTGAATCCTTCCTCGACGTCAGGTAAGTTGTAAGGACTCTATTACTTGTGTTTTTGCAGCAAGTTTCACCTACTATTCAACAACTTGTTGATCTTGTACTATCCGTCCGAGTTATCTCATAGGGATATCAATGGCATAATACTGAACGTAACGTACCAACAAAGCACGCCCTCTATAACGTATCACTTGTCAATATCTGCACTCTTGTTCTGATTATTATCATTTTATGAATAGACCAAGGAACAATCACCACTGGTTTAATCCAAACCGCCAAACGATGCGTGGATCAATTAAAGAATTTGTCAAATGCCGCGGAACACTCGCCCCAGGAACGAGACGAAGTCCACCACCTCCTGAACCAGGTGACTAGCCAACTGGTGGATATAACCAACGTCCACCCGTCCCAGGATCAGGGCGATCCCGCTATGGATCACCTGCGTAAACCCGATACCCGGTCAGTTCCCCGCATCCCTATTTCGTCACTTACCCAATTGTCCCTGGTTTACGCCCATTCAGTGGCCGTGGTAAGTCAACGGTTGCAAAAGGTAAAACGGGCCTCCCGGTCCAACGATACGACCTCTCTCACTCAACTACGTAGTTTACTGGATGACGAAAAAATTCAACGTGGTCGTCTAAGTCATATACGCCACACCATGGACACCATTGTTTGCCAACGACTCTTGGACTGGGATGTCGACGTTTTGGCTCGTAATTTGACCTTGATCGATGCTCAACTGTTTGCGCAAGTAAAACTCGATGACATGTTTCAAACGCAGGAAAGGTCCCAGGCACTCATGGCCTGTTTGGATTTCCAGCGCTACCTACAACAAGCCTGGTTGCATGAACTGATCACCACCCTGTGTCCGGCCCAATCTGATACGAAACCACGTAAATCACCTAAAACACTCGACATTACCCAGTTTATCAAGACTCTACGGTTTACCTTGGATGTGGCCGAAGTGGGGTTAACCACGTATCGTAATCTCAACCTCACCATGGTTATTAGCCACGTTATCCATTCGTCAGAACTCCAGGTCGTCTTTGACCAGTTTTCATGCTTGTCGCGTTCCCTACGAGAGCGTGTCCAACGAATAACGCTAAACCCTACCAACCCGGATTTGTACCAGTCCTATGAACGTTTACTGTGCAAGATTTTGGCCCTACCATTTAGTAACACCGGTCCGTCGGGCTCAGCTCCTGTGGATTCAGCGAGAGTGTATGTGATACCTTCACTAAGTATGCACCGTAATCACATGACGAATCTATGTAATTTGTACACGGTGGTACCAGGAAATCCCCAACGAGGAATCGCCTCGCAACTTACAGACGTTGGTACAGAGAAGTTGCAATCACAACGCGATCTTTTAGGAGCCACTCGTGGCTCTCATCAGGCGTTTGAGAACCTGGGAATTGCCTTTCCCGTGGCCCAAAAACCAAAGTACCGACCACCTACGCCCATTCTATCTCATCCCAGTAAACCAGCACGACTGATGCCGTTTGATCTGGCCACTTTGGTTCCCTTGGATCTTTCCGCTCACCACTGGTTACTGACCCGACCATTTCTTACCCCCGCTCAGACACTGCAAGAAGCTCAGACTCTGGTAGGTCCTGTGAACACCAATGGTCATAGATCACTATTGCCCGATTCGCCTCTTCCTTTGTCTAATGTGACGGATATACAAGGTGTTAACGATGCACCAGCGACAAGTCACCCAGTAACCAGTAATAGAGCGCCCAGTCCAGTTGAAAATATACCAAATCAGCCTGACACATCTCAACAAACCCCGGTCGTATCGTTCCGTCGTTCACCCGAACCATCTTCTCAACCAGACCGGCGGGAAAGCGTAACGTCAAATATCCCAACGGCACCTACCGGCACGGCCTTGGGGTTAATTACCGAGGCCGCTGATACCCGTCCGGAAGAGCCCCACTCGGACGCTGGTGGTGAGAGTGTCACATCCTCGGTGGAGGACTTTTTAGTGTACTTGGACCAACATTTGCAAGGTTCTCCCACGCCCCAACCTACTGACGTGGTGAACAAATCATCCCTCCCTACAGAAACCAAGTCCGAGGAAGAAACCCCTGCCGATCGTATCCCCACACCCTTGGGTCGGTCCACGAATTTAACAAAGTATTTGTTCGAGGATGTGTCACCACAAGACGACGAAAACGTATTCGTGTATCCTAACTGCTCTGATAAGGAATCCGACACACACCATCTGGGTGATGTTTTATTATCTGATGAAGAGCGTCGTTCATTACCCAGCCAAGCACCTAAACATATTTCCGAGGAGGGTCCGGCAACGGAGGTATCCAATGATACAGCCGATGCGTATTCGCACCGGGAGCGGAGCAGTACCATGGCGTCCGAGCAATCCGAATTACAAATCGACTTACGGGATCTGTTGGTAGCGGCTACTATCAATCATGCCCCAGCTCATGAAGCCCAACCCAAGGAAACACCTTCACCTTCCCCACATCGGCATAGAATCGATGATTTACCACATTCAAAAATCAAAGTCACTCCGACTACTACTGGGAATTCGGAAACTGGAGACGACCATCTACCACCGGCAAAGGCCGACACACTTGTGCCCACGACTAATATTACCCAGCTCAATTCCCCCATTGATACAGATAGGGTGGGTGAGACTTTGCCAACCATTAAGGCCTTGTCATTAGGGAAAGACCACACTGCGGGAGAGTTGGACCAGGGTTGTACAGATGGTGACGAAAGGAGTGATGGTTATGATGATGATAGCGATGACGAGGATGATGATGATGATCACGAGACCATGGTTATCTCGTTTGCTGACTTGGCTGTCCGAAACCAAGAGGTTCCATGACCTGATTGAAGTAATTCGTCTTTCTTTCGAAAAAATAAAAGTGATGGGTTAGGAGTTACCAATTGTATTGGTGATTTCCTTTTATTTTTGGAAGCATAGTCTTACATTTTCTTACCTCCACCTTATAATGTGACTGTTACCTTTTAAAATAATCATGACCTTTGTTTGACCAATGTGACTACTTTATAACGTGGAAGGTACAAACGATGTGGCTGCTCTTGCAGCCTGGTATTCCGTTTTCTATCGTGCCATCGTATCCTTCCTTATAATTAATTATTCACGCTATCCCTTCTATTGGAACAGGAGGGGAAGACTACATTTCCTGATAAGGATAACCAGCTTCCTCAAGATGAAGTTGGGTCAACGATAAAAAGGGAGTTGGAGATTACATCTTCCAATGAGGACGACCAATTCACTCAAGGTGAAGCTGATTTGATGGCCACAAGTCAGGATATCCCAGATGATGGTGTAACCACCCTACAAGGCACCCCCTTGTCTTGTGCTCCCAACATGGAGCCAATGGATGACCATTTATCTCCATGAAAATTGTTTTTATTCTGATGTCGAAGTGTACTATGATTTTTGTTATGATTTTGTTGTTGTTCATTTGTTATATAAGGAGTCTAGGTCAGGGAAACTCGAATCCCTCATGAATAAAAGACATGCTTGTTTAATTTTAAGATTTATTTACCTACTCGTAGGTCACCATTATTTTGTTTGGGTACCTACTCGCACCAGTGACCTGAATCCTATTACACTAGTAAAGGAGGACCACAGTGGAATACTTGGATAAGGTTGGTTTGTACAGAATGGGAGTGAAATTTGATGGAGCAAATGTATACTTGTTGAGTATATAGTCTAGGAAGGAAAGAGAGAGAGAGAGAGAATAGGTAAAACGATAAACGGATACCAGCGCAGAATTGGAGGGACCTAGAGCGTGCCTTCATATGGTGGAAGACGAGGTACCCAGACCTTGCTAGTATGTAATGAAATGTTCAATTTATTGGACATGTAATAGGAAACAGTGCAACAAGCTGTCAACCTCAGGACATCACCGCGGATATGATGTCTGCGACTTAATAAGCAGCCCAGTAATAGTTGGAAAACTGCCCATTATTGAGCCATACGGGCGGTATACGTTTCCTAATCCCAATGATTTTTCCTTCTTTTTTTTTTAAAAAAAAATAAATAAATAAATACAAGGCCCTCCGACAGACCCACCCAAAAAAAACGCAACGATTAACATTAGGATGGGCGCGCTGTATTTTATTGGTGACAATTCTAAAGCTGAGGCAGTAGCTAACACGTGTTCCTGTGCGATGACACCATTTCCAACGGCGTTGAGGAGACTCTCTGTAGCCCCTCCCATAACAGTCCATTGGATGCAATATGCAGTAAGGAGACCCTCCTTTCCACTACCAGTCACGTCTTCACAAGCAGGTTTGGTACTTTCTCCCCTACCCAACCAGTGACCGGGCCAGCAACCCACCAAGGCCAGTCAGAAACTAGTGAAAGAGTTCTAATTTTTTTTTTGATATCGTTGCCTGGCTTTCCTTGTAAAAAAAAAACCTAATCCACGACTCTCGGCACGTTCTACCTTGTATATTTTCCGTTGTGGTTTGGGAGTTTTCGTTATTTATTTATATACTAACTGAAGCTAGATGTAACACATACTTGACCCTTGCGCACATAATCGTACTCCCTTCCTGTGGTGATTTTTCGTCGGTTTACTTGCCCTTTCAAATAGCTCTACTCGACCCTATCCTCACCCGCTCTACTTTATCATGTCTCAGGACTTCCTGTGTCACTGCCAAGGTGCGGGACAGATTGTTGCCGACCATGGCTCGCCAATTCCCCACCATCATCAGCCCAGGTAAGCATTAATAACTCTACGCAAGTCACTACTATACTAACGATACACCACCGTGACTAGAATTTCTACCCTGTTATCACTTCAGCTTTCCCACACCTTTTTCTTTTCTTAGCCAGTGCCTACTTTGGCGATAATTTTCGCTAGTGATTCCTAACCTAGAGTGTACATATATTGTGAGCCCTGTGTGATTATCTGCTACCTACAACTATGCTTGGAACAACACCAACAAACATCATTATGGGGTTTAGTGGACCGAAACCCAAAATCATGGGCACCATTCTAGACCAGGTGGGCGGAACCCCGCTGGTTAGGCTAAATAAAATCCCTGCATCCGAAGGGTTGGAATGCGATATGCTCGCAAAAGCAGAATTATTTAACCCTGGGGGTTCGGTCAAAGATCGTATTGCTAAACGTATGTTCGAAGAAGCGGAACGCGAGGGTAGAATTAAACCCGGGTACACCATTATTGAACCCACGTCAGGAAACACAGGTATCGGATTGGCCCTCTGTGCCGCGGTCAAGGGCTACCGGGCCATCATTACGATGCCCGAAAAAATGAGCCAGGAAAAAGTGGATGTACTCAAAGCTCTGGGGGCAGAAATTATCCGTACCCCTACCGAGGCCGCGTACGACGCCCCTGAATCCCACATCAGTGTGGCCAAGCGTCTGAACGAACAGATTCCCAACTCGGTCATTCTGGATCAATACAGTAATATTTACAACCCGGTCGCCCATTATGATACTACCGCGGAGGAAATTTTAGACGCCTGCGACGGGCACATTGACATGCTTGTGGCGGGGGCTGGTACTGGGGGGACTATTACGGGGATCGCCAAAAAGATCAAGGAGCGTTGTCCCCAGTGTATCGTGGTGGGGGTAGACCCCCACGGCTCCATCTTGGCCCAACCCGAAGAACTTAATGGTAGCGTAACCTCGTACCAGGTGGAAGGTATCGGCTATGACTTTATCCCCAACTCTCTGGACCGCTCCCTGATTGATGAATGGTACAAGAGTAACGACCGCGAATCCTTTACTCTGGCTCGCCGCCTGATCCGTGAGGAAGGTATCTTGGTGGGTGGTTCCTCGGGTAGTGCCCTGGCGGGAGCCTTACAAATGGCCAAGCGTCTCGGCAAAGGAAAACGTTGCGTAGTCATTTTTCCCGATTCTGTGCGTAACTACATGACCAAATTCCTCAATGACAAGTGGATGCAAGACCATCATTTCCTCAATGACGAAGCTCCCGCGGGTGAGGCTCCTACCAGTCCCGCTGACCACTGGCGTGGTGCCACAGTCAAGGATCTCAGATTACCCCATGCTGTGACCATTCCCTCTGATGCCTCCTGTCGAATGGCCATGGAAACGATGAAATCCTACAGTTTTGACCAACTCCCTGTGCTGCACCCTACCACGGCTCGTTTGGTAGGATTGGTGACCTTGGGGAATATTCTTTCCCATGTAGCCCATGGTAAGATTACCCTGGACACCCCCGTGGAAAAGGCCATGTTCCATTTCCCCACCACCAAGGCCACCTTTACAGAGTTCACCCAAGATACACCTCTCCGGGAATTGTCCCTGTTTTTCGATCGTCACAGTTCCGCGGTTATCACCGAGCGTCAAGGGATTGGTGCTACCAAACAGCTCAAAGTACAGCATGTGGTAACCAAGATCGATTTATTGAACTATTTGTCCACACTCGTCTAAGCTTGGTTATTTATACCCGTTACAGCGTCGCCGTTACTTTTATCGCTCTGCTGCCTAATGTATGAAGTCTGAGGATTGCTTTTGATCGATGGTACTTACTGCTAGTAAAAAATTAGCTTAGACTGGTGTTACCCCATGATGTCATCAATTCCAGTGTTGGGAAATGTCAGTGAGATAAATTTCAAGGGATGGAAGTGTTTACTGTCTCTACCTTTGGTGATCCTTGTCAGCCCCGACAAGCATAAGGGAATGAATATCAGGTGCTACGACCTAGTAGTGATTTCATCCTTTGGATTATTCTTTTTTTTTCCCTTTTGGTTGCTGCTTGTCTTGGATATTTGATTAACACCCACTATTGGACCTTTTATAGAGGGAACTGTATTGTATTGTGGTGTGCTGTTTCATGTCGACGTCATCAACTGAACGTCAGTTGGAGACGGGTATTCGTCTTATAAAAGAAGCGTTTAGTAGGCAGGTGGGTGGCATAAACAGCTTCATGGTAGAATTTAGGAATGATGACAGGCATTGAGTTTAGTAAGCAGTATGGTCAAGACTGGGAGAACATCCATCCCCCCTATTTGCAGAAAATAAGGAGGGAAAAGTAATAACGAAAGTGTGGCACTGGTCTGTTAAGTTACAGTGGATGAGTTATACACCAAAAATTGATATGCTGAACTCACTGTTCCCATTGCCATTGTATTCAGAACTTGCTTTGGTACTTATCGGATTTACCGGCGGATATAACCCCGAACCCCCCCCCCCACACTATAGGTGCTGCACCAGTCCAACGAAATCAGCCGATTAGAAAAAGAACTACACCATAAAAACCGCATTATCCAAGGTAGGTGGATAATATTTTAGCTAACGATTGTTAGGAGGGAGGGGGGTGATGGTGAGGATTGTTCACCTATATCTGCCTAAATTCCGACAAGGCAGCGGTGGTAAGCCAATGTACATGTTCAGGGTTTGACCTATACAAGCCCGATAGCCTTATACCCAGCAGACGATAACCTGCAATGTCTACATTTTACTGCTGTGATGTGATTTATTTCACTTCCTGAACCCTACCGTTTCTGTTTAACGCAGATCTTAAAGACGAAGTGGATCAGTTACAGCGCGACTGTGAGGAAAGGTAAGCACATAGCAAAATGAATACGGATTGGTATATTCGATGTCATCAGTCGCAAGAAAAGGGCTTCAAGAGAACAAGGGGCGCTATATCATATTTTTAATGCCATCTTGTTCACCCCGACATATTTTACGTTCGCTTATTACAGAGGATCGTGAAGTCCGATGAAACCATAGTAATTCAGTAGAATTCCTTATCTAACCCCTCCTCTCCCCGATAAGCCAATATCTGCCATTACTAATTCGTGTTGGTCTGGGCGTGGAGTATCGTCTTCTATCGGATTCGGATGGTCCACAGGGAGAACCGACTGAACCATTTAACTAATAGTTTGACCCGGTACCAGGACCTTAAAAATGTTATTTTACATACGGTAAATCATGTTGAGGAACATGAACCGACTTCCCCGGCCCAAGTAGACGAGGTAAGGCAGGGCCATTGTTATTCCTAGATTATGTTGCTGTGGGCGATGGTCGGTACCTCTTCTCAAGAAATACATAAGTTGGACAGATATCAGTAACCAACAGAACTGGGATTGCTATCATGTGGGTCTTGTGTATTAGATTGGTGGATCGTTCCTGACTGGTGCCCCTACGCTGCAGCCGGGTACGCCATCGGCTATGGGTATGGATGTACCCGAGTTATCTGAACCAAACGAGGCCGGTCCGTTTTTCAAACCAGAGGTAAGTAATAACCAGAGACGTGCTACGTATTAATTTCGTTAAAGGTACTCCCTGGATTAAGAGTGACCGATTACCACTCGGGGACCACACTTATCTCTACTCATACTCGGTTCTGGTTGGTTTAACATTTCGGGGAATCATGATTTGAATATCTCACTAGATTCCCCCTCTTCCGGCGTCCGCTTACAATCCATATCCTAATCCACTTTCCAAGGCATACTCTGGGGATCCTTTTCGACCGCAGGGTTCACCACTACCGGCATCAACGCCCGTTTCCAGAAAACCACGGGTCCATTTCCAACGCCCTTCACCACGGCAAGAAACGGTTTTCGCCGGAGATAATCTAGTCGAGTCCACCGGATCAAGCACACAACCAGCTTCTCAATACCGGTCAGATCGACCAGCGTATTCTGAAGAAGCTACTGTATTTTTTCAACATGCCAAGGCCCATCTCACCTACAATGAGGTAAGTGATCTACTGAGAAAAAGAATCAATGACTTTTTTTTTTGGGGGGGGGGTGAAGACGCGGTGTGGGAGTTACAACGCGGACGCACTATTAATTTGTCCAAAGAAAGGTTCAAGGGCGCGCATACAAAGCAAACCTGTGAATTAACCCGATAAATGTGGAGGGAAGGGTGAACCCTAACCCTCTCGCGTCCGGATGATTATGTACTGAATAGTTTATGAACTTGGTACAAGCTATCAAAGGTGAGTCGCGGGGAATACTTGCACTACCCATTGGATTTTGTCTAGAAAACGTGGGGATGGGAGGAAATTTGACAGGCTTTTACACCGGCTACCTGAACTTTACGGCTACTGGACACTCTCAAGTGAAGTAGGATGATGCAAATTTAGTAGGAATATCAACCAATGTAGCTCTTAGCCAAGGCTATTCTAGGGATTTAGCTGACCCCTTCTGTTTTTGGATTTACAATTGTTGGCGGTTGGCAGCGTACAACAAGGGACATGGCACGTATCAAGAAACCAAGGCAGCCGTTCAACGTATTCTAGGCCGTCGTCACCGTGCCTTACTTCAAGAATTTGAAAAGGTATGGTAAAGGACGGCGAAAAAAAAAACTGCAGTCAATGGTAGCACCGTGTGCGTTTTTAAATATAAGTTCCCAGGATTGTCAGTTTCCTTTTCTACTTCTTTCGTTGTAGCATCTTTGGATTTATCTCATCAAATCCACTTTCAACATGCAGCACGTTCTGGAAACGAACTTGCATCATTATTTGTATTACAATCGGTATGTATTCGCCGTTCGGAAATAAAGTATCAGTGAGATGTAAGCATCATTATTATCAATCATAAGAGAAATAAATAAAAAAGAGGCGACATTTAAGAAATAATTACGTAGGGATGCTTCGCTTATTACCTACTTTTGACAATAAACACGTGCAAGGTAAAAGTCGCAGTGCTTTACTACGAAGATTACAAAAGCCAAGCAGAAAATAAATGTGAGGGTGAGATTAATTAAGCGATTAATGCACAAAAGAAGGAAAAAAAATATACATTCCGGCTTTATAACCTGATAAGGGTCTCTATCGCGCTGGAGATGCCGGGAGAGGGAGAGATGACTGTTTCATAGCTGGGAAGAAGGGAATGTGTGAAATGGTGCTTTTACAAACCCGAATGGTACAGTACCAAAGAATAGAGAAAGGAAATGTGAGCGAGAGAGAGAGAGAGTTATGACTCCCCGTGGTCCCATAGTGTAGTGGAACTAGACATGGCTGTGGAACCACTCTTGGTAGAATATGGAGCACCTAAGGCGGTGAATTCGTCCTGAATGATTTGCCGAGTAAGGTCGTCCAATTCCTTGGTCACTGTACTTATTATCTTTTTAAATTTGGCGTCGATCTTGACGATGGTATCCTGTAAACTTTGGCTATGCGGGAGAGAGGTCATGGTTTCCGTGATGCGATTGTACACCAGACAAATGACTTCACACAATGTATCGAATATATGGATGTAATCGAGTTCAAATGGAAAATTCCGGGGTTGTAAGTAATCAAACGTCATTCCTTCTGGTATCATATTTAGGTGTTGTGTCGTCCCCCCAGGGGTAGGACCGGTTCCAATATTTGCAAAACTGGAGTGAAATGATGTAGAATGTTGACCGGTTGATAAATTAGCTGAAGAACCGGTTAAACCGTTAGGGTTAGACAGGAGGGCTGATGTCCCGCTGGAATTACCGGAGCCGTTTCCACCGGAGAGACCGTCATCGGTATTGCGTGACTTTCGAAAAAAAGTCTTCTTTCTCTGTTTCTCGCCTTCAACAACGTAATCTTGGTACTCATTCGTTAGGATCGCAAGCGCTTTCAGGAAATCGTGTGGGTTATTGATATCGAGTATTGGTCCAAGGCTTAGGCCCAGAATCAGATACTGTTGAGTTCTGTGGAAAAGGTTCAACTCCCCCATAGAGTGCCGAGAAGAAATATCACCAATAATACAAGACCGTCAGGATGATAAGGAGAGGGAGTGAAGGATGAAACAGGTTAATCGACATTGTAAAAGATGCCATTGAAGTTTCCAGGACAAGAAAGTTACTAGAATACCCAAAGAAACCATACATAATTTTGGTCGGGGGTGGAGGATGGTTGTATCCTTGAGGTATTTGATAGACTGTGCCGGGAGTTGAGAGGTGTATAGCATTTTCCAGTATTGGTATGAGAAAATAACCCTATATAATATACTTACCGCTGCCGCATCCGTGTGCAGTTATAAAAAGCGGTCATTTCTTCAGGTGGTATTTTGACCACGTTGAAAAATAGGGCATCTGCCGAACTCACCACCCGACGGAGATGGATAAAAGTGACTATTCGCTTATGAACTATTTCACGGATGGTGTCCCAGGATGTTTCCCCAGAGAGCGAAGGTAACCCCGCCGAGGAATTCATCGTCTACCGGGGTATAAGTTGTGCGTTAAACAGAAACAATAGTAAAAAGGACGATAAGATATATATATATATATATAGGTTCTAAACGGGTAAAGGTGCGATGGCTGGAGGAGACGCGGCACGACGGACACACACAGTAATACAATTCTACCGTAGATGCAAAGAGCAGTGCGTCCAGGGTTTCTGGTGAAGAGCCAAGTGGCCAAATGGGACAACGAGAATACCAGTGAAACGGAAAAGGACTCTAAAGTGGATCATCGGGTCAAGTGGCTAATATAAATATTACAAACGATAATTAAAAATAGAAACCGGGTATATACTTGGAAACTGGATGAAGCCATTCAAGGGGTCAAACACGGTGGAGACAGGGTTCCCGGGGGCCACTCCACCGGGAAAGTGAGTGATAAAACACCACCCCACTCGGGCCTTATTCGCTAGTGATTGGGTCGATTAGAAAGTGGTATCATGTCAGGTGACTACCAAAGGAAGGCACCATAGGGCTAAAACCACCAACGGCGGAAAGTCGGAAGAAAGGGTCCTTTTCACCCTTTACTAACTTTATGGTCACTATAGCATTACTTTTTGTTTTAATACTCTGTGTATTTCGTTTGACGGATTATATATTGTTCATCGGGTGCCTTGAAGTCTACTCCAGTGCGTTACGTATTACCGTGACGATAGTTTATTTGGTGTTTATGGACATGGTGGTGTGGTCCTGTCTAAACCGTTGGGTCGAGTATGCAAGCCACCTCTGACGACACAACCGCCTGTGGGAAGGACGATTCCCCGCTTCCGGCTTCGACTACTGTCGTCTCTCCTCAAGATGAGACCTGGTCTGCCACCGAATCTCCTGCTCTTCCTCCTCCCACCACAGTGGCCGTACCCGTTAAACCACCGACCATGGCCCATCGTAGTCGTACCCCTACGGCCCGATTTGTCAAACCGCCTCGGCTGCCGGCACCCATTCAATTGCAACCCTGTTTAGACACTGTTCATGTGACACCGCATACTCAAGGCAGTGGTACGCCCACTCTGGGTTCACCGCTGCCCCCCGAATCGACGTCTTTTACTACCCCTTCTCCGGGTTTAACCATGCCTTTGGTAAGACCCCAGCCTCTCTCCCCATTGTACGGCCCGCTTAATATTACTAACGTAAGCCCCGCATACATTTCCCTGTCGGGTCCGACCAGCCTCAACGCCACTCCACCGTCAATGGGAACACCACCCCTTGCTGCTTCTCCAAGGTTGCGGAGTGGGGGAGACTTAATCACCGGTGCGGCTACATCTTCGGCTCTGATGGCTCTTCGGGATGTCGACCAGACGGTAACCCCGGAAAAGGAGTTGGCCCTTCGGGAACGGATCCAGGGCAGTACCCTGCGACGGATTCAATCCCTACACCTTGCGCTACAGCTGGAACAACGGGAACAACTCGAATTCATGCCAAGCTTGTTGGACAACTTGCGCATGGCCGTCACTTCTTCATCTTATTCGACCGACGGCATGGATACCCTCGCCAGTGCCAAGGAACATCAATCGACGGGTACGTACACAAACCAACAAAGGTTACCCACTTCCAAACGGCCGAGTATGACAATAGACAGTGGGCTTCATTTTAGGGCATCCCATCTTTCCACCGAGGCACCCGTTCCCTGCGATTGGGGAGACGATCCGTTGGTTATCCCCGAAGTAGAAGAACCGTTGTTAGACACATTGTCGATTTTACCGGAACCGTCATTTCTTCCTTTATCGCCTGACCAGGACTGGCTACTGCCGACCTCAGCCTTGGCCAAGGAACCGGACCACCCTGGTGCCTCGACGGAATCCCCCGCCCAGCCTACTAACTGTTCTTTGTTGAACACTGAACAACACAGTCTACCCCATACTAATTGGGACGATTCTTTGGATCCTGATACTATTTCAGTGTCCCGTTCAGTATCGTGGCCCGATGGAGTACCGGGCCTTTCTCGCAATAACCCGCTGCGACTCCCAGATACCCTACCGGGGGACAGTTTTGTACGGGCCGTGGCTCTGTCCCACTGGGACGATCTACTGGGACCCACTGTGGACACGGTTTGGATCGCCGAAAATACTAACCTGACCAGTACTACCATGTCTTCGATCACAAAACACCTCCTGTCGGGGGAGTTGTACCATAGTACGCAGCAGGACCGTCTAGTTGAACCAAAATGGGTTATTCTGGGCGCCGAAGCCTTCCTGGTGGCCGCGTTCCTCTTTGGTAGCGGCAATCACCATTCCTATCAACCCAAGCAGGTGTTGGCCTTTTACATTCCGGCCGATTATGTTACAAGTTTTAAACCGTACGCGTTGGTACTGTTCGACCGAGGACCGGTACTGGCCCTGCAGTTGCGTTGGTTACTTCGTCACGCTCGCAACCGAGGGGAAGCGTTGGAGGTTTTCCAGGAAGTGTGGTTAGTTCCCTGGCTGGAAAGCCTGAAAACCGTCAGTCGGCTATCCCTACCGATTGATGAGGTTCGTCCCCAACAAAGCCTGTGGACAGTGGTACCCCCCTTGACTCACCCTACGGCCCGCCAGACTTTATTACCCAATGCTGATAACAAACCGGTGGTGGATGTGGAACTGTTGGTGGTGGCCATCACGTCCATGTTACAAACCCAGGGCTCAGTAGTCATTTTGGGCAAGCACTTGTCCATGATTAACACTGTGATTAATACCCTAGCAGTGTTTCTAAACCCAGAACAACGGCAATTGTCCTCACATGCCCGTAAACATTTAGCATACCAGCCCGACCTCTTCCTCCAGGGGTTCGCTCCTGATGGTAACTTTGGTGCCGATATGCTCTTGGAATCCCCGCACCCCACTACAGTAGTGAACCTGGTGGATAGAACGGTGGCCCAAACCTGTCTCCTTCCCAATTACTTAAACCAGCGGTTGGAATATTACCGTCACCGGGCACCCCAAGCTCTACAAAATTACAGCTATCTGGGACTGAACTGGACCACGATGACAGGGTCCACGGGAAGTATTCTCCCTCACCTATCGCGTCGTACTCCCACCGAGTCGCTGGTTCACCCGCCTCCTGTGACAGAACCAACGGAGTATCCGCACTCCACGGGAGAAACGTTGGCCCGACCTCTGCCCAAGACGGATAGTGGTATTTTCCGCACTCCGGGGAACAATGTGTCCAATCCAAAGTCACCCTTTTCCTTAACCCGTATCTCCGGACTGGGCTTTACTATGCGAAAGGATAAATCAGCGACGACCGCTCGGCCTCCAGTACTCACCAAAAAGACCCAATATGCGTCATCAGTATATCAACTGGTCACCACAGCGTTACGACTCTCTGGGGCCACCCGGGAAAAGTATATTCGGTCCTGGAGACACGATCTAGTACAGCGCACTATGCTGTTTATCCAACTCACTACTCGGATTTCGAACGCGGTTGGACCATCGTCCCTGGCACAGTGGTATCCCACTCTTCAATGTTCCGATGATGAAGACTATCGAATTTTATGTTCACAAGCAGAGCTATTAAACCCTGGCATTGTACTAGTCCCGCCGGGTTAATACTCCGATGATAAGGGTACGTCGATGTTCATTTCCATTTTCCTTGTATTCATAGCTTAAACATTATAACCTTTTCGTACGCACTTTCTCGCTCTTTATATATAAAACCGACCATGTTAATGTAGGCAAATTCCATCTAAATGATCGCTGTTATTTGTTGCTTAGTGTACTGTTTACTTTTATTTGACAATGGACTTGCTTCAAAGCGTTGACTTCCAACTGCAACATACAGATTATTGATTCACTTTTCACATGATTTCACTTCCCCACGCTGGGTGGGTTTTTTTTTTTTTTTTTTTTAAACAAGGGTAGAAGATTTTATGAGAACGTGCAAGTATTGGCAACTTTTTGTATTTTTTTTTTCTGGGTTGTTAATAGAGTGTGTTCCTATCGTATCTCAAGCTTATCATTACTTTCCCAAAGCATTGACAAACATTTGGTTTTTTAGTGACATTAACGAGTTGGACAAATCACTTTTAATCGCAACACATGACTTTATCGTTACACGTTGCGCCAGAGCAACATAGGTGCCATTGATTACCGGGACTTGTTTCGTTTTGCATTATTGATTTATTTATTTTTTTTTTACACCATGGGCAAAAAAGCGTTTATCGATCGTAAAAATGCTCGCCATTTCCAAGTGGTCCACCGTTCACAACACGACCCCTTAATAGCCGACCCCGAGAGTTCCAAACATGTATTGGTAGAAGTAGGAACGAAAAAGGCGTCGTCCGCCGGCAAGGCCCCAGGGAGCCGGACCAAACCTCAAGACTCGGAAACGATGGAGCAATTGGACAGTCGAGTGGGGCAGGCGGCGTTGCACGGTATTTACTTTGACGATCGGGAATACAATTATATGCAGCACCTCAAAACCATCGGCAACGATCCCGAAGGTATATTTATTGAAAGAAAGTCTCAGAGATCGGCTCAGACGGCAAAACCCCGAGAGATTGTGTTTGTGGACGACGAGGAACCACCTGAAGAGTCTAATGAACCAGCGGCGTCTTCGACATCGGTCATATTACCTCCAGAAGTTCTCCCGTCCAAAGACCAGATGGAAGTGGGTTTGTTGAACCAGGAAGCCTATCCCAGAGGTCTGCAATTGGATATGGATCCCGAAGTACGTGCTACATTGGAAGCGTTGGAAGATGATGACGCTGTGGAGGATAACCTAGATGACGATTTCTTTGCGATGTTGGACGCCCCCGGGGAAGTCCAGTACGACAAGGACGAATTTCCTGGGGAATTATCCGAAGAACAGGAATTTCTGTGGCGGGTAAAACAGGCCAGTCTGGCCCGTCAGCGTCGGGATTCGGATAGCGATGATGATTCAAGATCACTGGACGATATGGGCGACCGACAAAGTATTGGGACAGGGTTTTCCATGTCGTCGTCGGCCATGTTCCGAAATGAAAAACTGACCCTTTTGGACGACCAGTTTGAAAAGTACGAAGAGCTTTACGCCACCAGCAGTGAATCCGATTATGATACCGATGACGACAAGGCCTCTGATGAGGAAGAAGGCGATGGCATTCGGGAAGACTTTGAAAATATCCTAGACGAATTTCTCGACAAGTACGAAATCGTGGGACGTCGAATGGCTACTAAAACCGAAGGGGAATCAGGGGTTGAAAAATTGGATATTATTCGCCAGACATTGGCTAGGGCTACCTTGGAGGATACGCAGGACCATAATGCGCTAAAACCCAGCCCCAGGGACGAGTATGACGTTATTCATTGTCGGGATACTGACAAACGGTATGATACATGGGACTGTGAGTCAGTGCTCAGTACCTACTCTAATCTGGAAAATCATCCCTCTCTCATCCCGGAGGAACCCCGCCGCCGTATTAAACTCAACACCCGCACAGGGATGCCCTCGTTGGAACGGATAAAGACGCCCAAGGACACCGCCGTGAATGACAAGAAAGTGAACCTGGGAGTGGCCCGAGTCAAGGAAGAAACCGCGGAGGAAAAGAAACAACGGAAACGGGCCGCCAAGGAAATGAAAAAGGCTCGGCAACAAGAACGCAAGGTCATTAAACAGGCCCATAAGCAAGCACATTTGGTAGCACAGGTCACTCGAAATCCCTGCGCCTACCAGATTCATTTGGACTAGGTAGGAGAACTATTATTATGAGTGTGTCAAAGCCGTCGCCTGTGTGTGCTTATGTGATGATTACGGCGTAGGCGGATGATGACCGGTCATTGGCTACTCTCTTTTTCCCAGGTACCACTTGGTGGACGTTTACTTTTTTTTTTTCTTACTTTATACACGAAATAGCGGATTAATTCTGTATTGTGATCGCCTTTCCGTCAAGTACGGAAAAAAATGACCTGGGAATGGTACAGTGTTTCTACTTTCCTAAAATAATAAAGATTGTCGGTTGAATTTCACCTTAACACCGAAAATATTCCTACCTTTCCACAGCCGATGCGCACTTCCTATGGTGAATCCCCTGTACCTTGAGTGTAAGATCTATAATTAGGTAAAGTCGGATACTGGGTATACCATATTGCTTACTTCCTAGCATCGTTTTATAGTCATCCATACACGTCTTCTTTTTTTTTTTTAATAACCACATATTTCTATTCTTCAACATACACGCAGCATTTCGGAATATCCTCATTGAGAGCTCTCGTTTTACTTATTTCTCTGTCACCGTTTAGAAATGGGTCGAAGATCTAACTCACTCTCACAACCGAGAAGATTAGCCAGCCCTCACTGTTTTTATTTTTCGCTTCACCCAATGGGAAAGGATGTATTGTGGATTCCACGAAACAGTAAACAGACAATTGCTTATTAGAAACCCCGCCATGAATGGTGAACAAGAGAGGCTCAGAGACTCAAACGGTCGTTGGCCAAACACGCCATGGCGAAATAGTAAATCCTGATTGTGAGTTGAAACCAAACCAATAAACCATAGGCAAACTCTACCATTATCCTCCTCCTTGTGGAATTGATTTACTGTGACGGTATACCTTACGATAACGATACGCTCCACCTCTTTTTCATGGTGTTTCTTGGGAAATGTTGTAGCTGGTGCTGGGGAAGGAAGGTTGAACTTTAAAACTTAATCCGACTCAAACGAGGGACAAGGCAATGCGTGAATTTATAAAATAGGATGGTCAGGGTGATCTATCCCCGCCTCCCTTACACCTCCGGTTGACTGTACCTTTATCTACTTGGCTGACTATCAGTTACAGCTCCTACGACTCTGTACTAAGAACAACAGGAGACAATATTAAAATTTTAATAC